>VDFB02328865.1:0-56654 GCA_007258455.2 Sequoia sempervirens | reverse complement strand
AAAATGAAAAATGGAAAGAAGAATAGTACTTATCACCTTGTGGAGAAAAAAGCATTGCACCTCCACCAACTCCATTCCTGCTCTTGGAGCCATCAAAATAAATTTTCTGAAGCTCATATTATTGTTCAATTTGCTACTTTGCATCCTTTTCAAGGTTTGGAAAAATTGTTTCAGGTTCATGGAACATATATACCCCTAAACCAGTCTCCTCTATGCTTTCATTTCAATTATCAATTATGTTTTCTATTGCCCACTCATTTAAGAGTATATTAGGTACACTTTCAACTCGTAATTGTTGAGCAACAACAAGCTTGCTATCATCTAGGATTACACAGTTGGCATTTACAACACTAGGTATATAAGGTTCAATATGATCCTTGGAAAGTACCTCAGATTTAACTGTCACTTTTGTTCCATACCTAGTTCTAAATAACATATGGGACCAATTTGAGGATAAATATCCTACTATCTTAGAGTAAAGTTTCTTTATAAGAACAATGCAAAGTATGGTGGTAAATCAATCACATATATGTCTATAGGAATAGAAAAGTTGGGAAAACATGTAAGGTCAAACTTGCATCTTTGATAATACCTATAGTATTAACAGCTAAACCATCAAGCTGCACTACTCCTTTCTCAAGTGGTTGATATTTAAGTTCTAACCTATCGGCAATTTGTTTTGGCATAACGGAGCTACTAGCTCCACTATCTACCATGTAATTGTGTACTAATGTGTCTCCTATGATGAGAGACACATAGAAATGAGGAGGTTTAATGTCCGTACCTAGCTATTTTTTACTATATTCAGGTCTATTTACTTCAGGTGCGTTTGTAAAAATAGCCTTAGCTTGATTAATTGGAACATCACTTGAAATAGTCATATCAGATAAAGCAGATTGTAAAAGGTCCTTTTGACTTGGGATAGCTAATGAATCCATATAGATATTGTCACATTCATCTTCTTCACATTATCAATGATATTAAAAGCTACTATTGGATTTACCTTTTGATGTACCTTTGCAACAATAGAATCAACTTGCAAATGAGGCTGCTCCCTGATACCACCTTGGGTGTTTCTTTGCAAAATATGAGGTACTTGTGGAGTAGATGGTTCTACAGTAGCTACTTTTCCTTTATCCACTATTTTCTCAAGCTCAAAAGGTCTTTTCTTTTCTCTTATGTTTGCTGCAACAAGGGAATCATCTCTGTTAACTCCACAAAACTCTTCTCTCTGCCAGTTAATAGAGTAGCATCACTTGGAGGTTGCTCTTACTGCTGTAATGTTCCATCATTGGGTACATTTGACTATAAAATTGAAACATTTTGAACCATTAAATCTTGATTAATGATTCCATTTGAATAGGTGGCTTGATTATGAGGCTGGTTGCAAGGATAGTGCCACTCATAGTCTGCTGCAAGATTGTTCTGAATGGGAACAAGATCTTTAGCTGTGCTAATTGGAGTAGGATTGTCTGCTTAAAAAGGCCTTGGATTCACATTATATCTTGGACCTTGATAATTTCCTTGGTAAAGTGGTCTATTACCTTGGTATTTCTATTGTTGACCTTGATAAGGCTGACTTCGCCCTTGGTTCTGTTGTTGAAATGGCTGTCTATTCTGAAATTGTTGTTTCTTGATGCTAACAACCTCATTTCCAAAAGTCAATAAAATATTCTCAATCTTTTGTTGACTCTACTTTATTTCTTGCAGCTCCTGTGATTGAATTGAAACTGAAATTTCTTGTTTACCATTAGGTGGTAAAACTAGAACAACATGAAAAGGAGTAAAAGGTGGGATTTGTAGTGGCATAGAAGGTTGAATTTCTAGGAAAATGGGCATAGAAGGTATGGGTACAATTTTTCTAGCTTGTATTAAGTTGTTTTTTTTCTTAATTGTTGTTTCATAAGCATCAGGTAATGAAGTACCTCCCATAGAATGAATCATGACAGATATGTCACTGTTTAAAGCCATCAAGTAGTATAAAAATGTATATTCAGGGGAAGGCCTTATTGTGATAGGTATTATATCCCATGATCTTTGAAACCTAAAGTTAAAATCAAACATTTTCTCTTGAGGAGCCCTCTTAATTGTTGTCAATTGCTCTACAATGACAAATGATCAGATTTTTCTTGAATTGTTTGTAATGGGTATGTGCAGGATCATGATGGGCCAAAAAGTGGCGATATGATGGGTATGTGTAGGGTATGTAGCTAACTTTTTTTTACCAATATAAATTATGTTTTACTTTGAATTTAATTAATAATTATTATTCATTTTCTATTTGAATTACTACTAAAGTCTTGATTGATAGGCTAATTGAAAAATATCTATAGCTTTGAAACAGTATCACATTTTTTGAATCCAAAATATATGTCACATTTTATGCTTTGCACACTATAGGATTAAAAAAAAAGACTTCATGAAGTTTTAACAGTTAGTTAAGGTGGTCAAACATATGATTTTTTATATTTTAAAAAAGTTGTAATAACAAATTCATAATTAATTATTTACATGGAAAAATTACAAAAAGTATGCATCACATCTGGACATGAGTCCTCTACTTATGTCTAAAATTTTATAAAAAATATTATCATTTTATTGTGGTTAGTGGTCGACAAACACCTACTTATTTTTCCTTGAAATTCAATTACTACTACATTGAAATTTCAAATTTTCACCAAATAGATTTTTTTTTTTTTTAAAAGCTAGTAGTTTAGAAACTACATTGAATTTTCAATAGATTCTATTCTTACATATTTTTGAAATAATATACATAACTTATTCAATTTTTCACGGCAAGCTGCTTAACTCTAATTTTTCTTATTTTTTTTCCATTGAAGGGCCTATTTTTTCCATGATGATCCTGCACATACCCTATAAGTTATCTCCAAAGTCATCCCACATTGCAATAGAAGCCACAAGTAGGCATCTAAACCACTGTAAAGCTTTTTCCTTTAGTGAGACAGTAAGTAACCTCATAGTAACATTCTCATATGTTATGTGATGAACTCCACATAAGTTAGCCACATCTCTAATATGTTTTATAGGAGTTGTTTGGTCCTCACCTGTAAAGAAAGGTAGACTTTTTAAAACAGTTGTAGGGATTTCATCATGTTGGGATAAATTTAATGGATTGCCTCCATTAAATGCCACAAACTAGGTGGAGTTGACTGAACTCTTTTTGAAGAAATAGGAGTTCTTTGGAAATTCCTACCACTTCTCCTAGGTGGTAATAATTGAAGATATTCAAAGGGTACACCACTACTTCTTGTTTGTACTCTTTTCATATTTTTTTTTAAATAGTATTTCTGCTAATCACTAGATTTTGGCATCACCAGATATGCAAAAATAACCCCTCAAGGGTCTAAAATTACTGGAAGCATATCAAAACTACTAAAATATATTGATGTTTGTGTCCCACTGGGCATGCCAAAACAATTATCTCTCATAAATGCACCCTTGCTAAGTTGCATAACTTAGTTTTCTATAGGAATATGGAAACACTCCTAGGTTATGAGGAACCTAAGGACTGGAGTGAATCTCTAGATTAAGGCTGGCTCCTAGCTTGTATATCATATAAACTACTAAATTTTCAAAGAAAAGGGAGAAGGATAAATTCAAAATGACTAAAACTAAAAACATAAAAAGGAAGTGATACACTACTTAAAATGGAGATAGTGAAACTCAAAACTTTACACTTGGTTCTAATTTGGTAGAAATTGAGTTTACACAACCTATTACAGCATGTTTATGCATAAATATTTCACTAAAAGGTCAACTATCATGACTCATAGAAGGAAGAAAAACTTCACAGTAAATGAGTGGTCTGTATTTAACTGACATAATCAGTAACCTGAATGAACATGCTAATTACAGAATAGGTATAATGGCATGAGACAAAACTATACGGAAACTAAAATAAGTTTACAAGATAGTTTGATCAATCATAAGACATACACTAAACTACAAGAACAAGATGGCAAGAAATTCATTAACAAAAATGAGCAAGGTAATTCATTGTATGGGTATGTGCAAGATCACGATGGACCAAAAAGTGGCAATATGATGGGTATGTGGCTAAGGACTTTTTTTAACCAAAATTGATGAAACAAAAAGGGTTTTTAAAGGATATTCTCAAATTTCAACCAATATAAATTATGTTTTACTTTGAACTTAATAAATAATTATTATTCATTTTCTATTTGACTTACAACTAAATTCCTGATTGATAGGTTGATTGAAAATAATCTATAGCTTTCAAACAATATCACAGTTTTTGAATCCAAAACATGCATCACATACTATAGGATTAAAAAAAAAAAATCATAAAGTTTTGACCAAATTAAGGTGGTCAAACATACAAGTTTTGATATTTTTTAAAAGTTGTAATAAAAAAATCATAATTAATTATTTACTTGGAAAAAAATTACAAAAAAATATGCATCACATAGGGAAATGAGTCCTCTACTTATATCTAAAATCTTATAAAAAAATATTATCATTTTATTGTGGTTAAGGTGGTCAGATAGACACCCACTTTTTTCTCCTAAAATTTAAGTTTTCCTCTCCATTGAAATTTCAATTTTTCACCAAACAGATATATATATTTTAAATAACCTAGTATTTTAGAACTACATTCAATTTTCTACAAATTCTATTCTTATATATTTTTGAAATAATATAGATAACTTACTCAAATTTTTACGTCAAGTTTCTTAACTCTAATTTTTCTAAATTTTTTGCCACTTAAGGGCCTATTTTTTCCATGATGATCCTGGACATACCTGTATTCCATATCTCATGAGTTAAAAAATATGAAAAAAATGTAGCAAAATACTGTAAAAGTCACAATGTCTCCAATCTCCATAATCGTAACTAACTCCAAATTAGTTACAAAAACTAATAAGTAGCCAAAGCCCAAGTGGTTCCACTAAAAAAGGCTCTAGAAGTATCTTGGGTCAGATTGAACAATAAACCCATAAATCTAGCCTCTAGATATACTCCAAATGTGCTCCAAATGGTGGAAAAGGTCAAGGAATGACTAAGTCTACCATAAAGGAATAGAAAGAGGCTCCAAGATGCTCTCCTAAGCTCATAAATGAGTCAAAAATAGCTCCTAAATTTTCTCCATGTGTTTACAATTGAATCCAACCTCCCTAAATGCTGGCATGGCACAAAGATAAGAATATCTTGTTTTAAAAGGATAACTTCTTAAATAAGTCTTCATAACAGGAGCACGTATCATATTTTTGCATAAGAATGAATATACAATTTTAATGATTTATAAAAATACCATAAAAATCATATTTTACATTTTTTTTCTCCTCCAATGCAAAAATAAAATGAAATGGTCAAAATGACCATACATTTGTAAAGGGAATTTACCTAAGTCAAGAGACTTAGTCTTCATGTCACAACATAAGGGAACATAACATTCATTACAAAGAAAATAAAAATGCAAAGGTTTAGAAACAATACAAAGGCATTTAAAATGCCTAAGGCATGAACATATCATTTGAACCCATGGGAATATATTAGTTTGCATCCACATGTTAAATTAAAGGTGAAAATACACCTCCCATCGACATCCTAGGGTTGATAACCCTAAAACAAAAGCAAGGAAAAAGAAAACATTTTCATTTCATTCTCCACAAAGCTTCCTGAAGAAGCTTAGCTACCAACTATGAAGGTTTTTGAGACAAAGCTTGATCGTGGCTTTTCCTGGTGATTTTATAGCTATACAAAGGAATTTTATTGTATCTTCCATTGATTTATGAATATTTAAAGGCACATAAGTATAATCTTGTTAAGAGACTTGGAAACTTCTTCATTCTATAAAGCTTTCAAAAGCTTAAAACCACGGCCTCACTGTGACCTTTATATTTTTCCTCTCTATTTGTTGCTTTGGCTGCCATGAACATAAACTAGTCGAGCTTTTCTACTTGAAATACTTGTGTTCAACACCATTTCCAAAAGTTTTATGGAGACTTCAAGGGGTAAGTCTTATTTTGCTCAAGTTTGGAAATTTATTTCAAACATTTGGCTTTTTACTCATGGGTCAACTAAAGATTTACAGAAAAAATGGAGAATTTCATGCATTAAATTTGTAACTTTATATGTTGTTCTTCTTATCACGGTTGTGGGCTATATTTTTCTTCTTCTGAAAGCAGCTTCTAGTATCTTTTGTCTACTTTCCATAGCTTTTATTTTTCTTGACCTTCACAATTTTTCTAAAAACCCTTTAAGGGTTTACTCTGTTGATTTCTTCAAGGTTTGCTTGTATTTACTCTTGGAGCTTTTGAGATTCTATTTTAAATTCTGGGTTTTCATTTTTCACAGCAATGACTCGATCCTTCTATGATTGTAGCCATGCATACCATAAGAACCTATTTCAATGTCATGGCTTTGAACCTCCTCTATTTTTCCTCTCTATTCTCCTCATATTGTGTAGGTCCATGCCTTCTTTCGATTGCTATGAGACTATATTTTTGGGCTTTCTCAATATCATAAATCATCTATAGGCTATTTTAATATTATGCCTTCATAAAATAACACATATTGCATTCCTTAAACTTGTTTTGATACTGATATTGAACACATTCCTTATGATTCTCCTTGAAACTGCTCTTGTTATTCAATGAGTATGATGACTAATAGATAAACATGTTAGTATTGCACTTCCATGAAATAGTAAATTATGTCTGTTAAACACATGATATAAACTCATCTTTTTTTATTTTCTTAACAATAGTACTCTTTTGTATTTTATAACTGCACTTATTCCTATTTATTGTGTTGAAAGCTATTCATCTTAAATGAATGAAGCTCTTCCATTGAATCTGCAATCAAGAAACTTTTATATTATATGATATCTTGTAAAGAATTGTTATCATATTGAGTCATGTTCCACTTTTCTTAATATATAATCCAATGAAACTCAGAGAATTATGCCATTCCATGAATGGTGAATGAGAAAAATAGAACCACATAATATTTGAGCACTAATCATTATCTAGAAGGCTACCCACCTCTTTTTAGATATTCTTAACACTTTACACAGTTGACAATAATGAATATTGATATTTGTTTCATGCTTTATGACTTTTTTGAATGACTATATATTACTTATGATAGTGACTATTTATTTATTGTCATAAATGGTGTATGCTTGTACAAGTAAGTCATAAAGGAATGAACCCTTTCAATTTCTTTTAAAAACATATCAAGGCAACACACTAGGCTCAACCCTGGAGCCAGCGATGGCAGTACCACATGCTATAATTGGATGAACTAAAACAACATTATTTCTTTATTATATTTTACACATGAGGGTATAAAAGTGGATCATGCTAGGGTAAAAGTGGCAATATGATGGGTATTTGTAGGGTATGGTCACGACTTTTTTACCCAAAATTGATGAAATGAAAAGGGTTTTTAAAGGAAATTCTCAACTTTCCACCAATATAAATTATGCTTTACTTTGAATTTAATAAATATTTATTATTCATTTTCTATTTGAATTATGATCAAAGTGTTGATTGATAGCCCGATTGAAAAACATCTATAGCTTTCAAACAAGATACATTTCTCTTGAATCCAAACATGCATCACATTCTATGCTTCTCTACAATATAGATTAAAAAAAGAAAAAATGAATTTCATGAAGTTTTGACCAAGTTAAGGTGGTCGACATATGATTTTTTATATGTTTTAAAATTGTATAAAAAATCTCATAATTAATTATTTACTTGAATTTTTTTAAAAAATATGCATCACATCCAAAGATGAGTCCTCTACTTATGTCTAAAATCTTATAAAAATAAATTATCATTTTATTGTGGTTAGGGTGGTCGACACACCTTACTCTTATTTTTTCCTAAAATTTAAGTACTAATGCATTAAAATTTCAAATTTTCACCAACACATTTCTTTTTTAAAATAAACCTAGTAGTTTAGAACTACATTCAATTTGCTACAAATTATATTCTTACATATTTTTGAAATAATATAGATAACTTATTCAAATTTTACTAAGTTGCCTAACTCTCGATTTTTCTCTCGAATTTTTACCACTTAAGGGCCTATTTTTCCATGATGATCCCCGCACATACACATGAAGAAAACAAGTTAGAAAGATAAAATGCATGTTTTAGGTGTATATGTTGAGCTGATGGTTTTCCTAGACACCTAAAGTATGCATTTCTTATTTAATGCACATTGAGATAAGTCTATACATGTGTAGGTGTATGTTCATATAATGTTTGTGATCTTTCATTGCTTAGAGCATTGCTCTAACACCATTGCTATTGCCATATGTAGGAACTAGGAACAATACGGGGCTAGGAGGGACACAAGCAGCTCAGATCAACAATAGAGCAAGACAACACCGTGAACCAACCATTCTCAGGAAATGACTGTCACTCTCTTTATATGCACATTTTATTTCATTTACTTATTCATGTATATGATTTTCTTAATTTGTATTAAATAAGAACAAGTAAATCTTATGTCTTGTGTGAGACAATGAACATTCTTCCATTCAATAAAGATTACTTCTTTGTTCAGAAAATACTTGTACAAATATTTTCTATGTTACATGCATCTGTATAAATGCAGTAATTTGTAATTGTAACCTTTTGAATTATTTCATTTATGCACTTGAATCTAATTTAAGAGAGGTTAAAATGTACCTTTTCCCTTTCAATTTAAATCAATAAGCTCTACCTGATTGAGCTATAAGTGAAAATCCGGTAACATTCTATCGAGGTGAATGGTACCATCCTCGCATGTAGTCCTATATTCATGATGCAACAAGATACAACGCTCGGTATCGCGCCTATTAACCCAATGGTACTAAAATAAGTGTTCCCATCATACCGCTTAGGTAAGGACCTTAATAGCTTAGGACATGACAAAGTTATGATCTTAACTCTTCAACAGCCTTTATGCAAGATAGATGAATAAGATTCCAATAACTTTTGAATTTTCATTTATGCCTGAGGCCATTGTTATTAGTAGCAGAAACTACATTCGTAATGACCTTACCTTTCCCAAAGATTGATATGATGGATTTTCCCTCAGAATGGGAACATGAAGAGGATCCACTGAACTGAACAACCATTTTTTGGTATTCTCGTAAGGTTGCACACAAGTGCACGAAAGAAGGGTATTTCATAAGGGAAAATTTCTCTTGCCAAGGTCTTTGTAAGTTCCCTATGAATACCTTCTACACATCAAAATCAGGTAGTTGATACGAGATTTATGAAAGGAGCGCTTGGTAGTGTGCTATGAAATCAATGATTTTTTCATTATCTCCTTGTTTACATTAGATGAGATCCAAAAAGGTCATCTTCGACCTAATGTTTCCTTTAAATTTTCAGAGGAATTGATTTACAAGTTGGTCAAATGAGAAATTGGAATTGTCAAGAAAGGAACAGTACCACTCGAGCATTATGTCCTTGAGAGACTAATGAAATAGTTTAGCCATCAACACATCGTGATGGAAGAAGTCTGTGCGCAGGGTGTTAAAGGCAGACACGTGTTTATGGATCACCTTTACTCCCATACTTTTCAAATTTATGGATTTCCATTCCTTAGGGGGAGTGTTTAATATCACAACCAACAATGGACTGTGTCAGAAGAAGGGCTAGAAAATAGGCTAAGAAAAGGCTTGGGAAAGACTCGCTAACTAGCTCTGCATCTTACCCATATTGTGAAGAAGAGTGTTCAAAATGAGGTCATTAGAAGATAGAGGGCCAGAGGAACCTCCTCCAGAACCACCTCCAAATCCACCTTTAGAGCCACTACCAGAGCCATCACCACCGATAGGGCCTCTGCTACAGCCACCACCATGACCTCTACCAAAGCCATCTCCACTAACACCACCTTCGCTATCGAATCCACCACCACTACCAAAGCCCCCACTACTCATCTCGCCAAAACCTCCACCACTAGAGGTGACAGGGGGCATGAACCTAAAGCCCAAGGGGACCCTGTTTACTTTGATAGTTTTAGGTTGTTTAGAGATAGAAGGCATATTGATAGAGGGGACCATGTTGGCCATATAAACAGATTTAGGAGGTGTCAATACTCCTAACTATCGCTCATGCTCTTCGAAAGTGGCTCCATGTACAAAGATAGAATTGTTCGAAGGAGCACACGCTTTGGCAAGACCAAGGAGGCTAGTTAGAAGCTCTATGCCTACTCAATCTTTATCCATCATATGGTTTAACTCGCTGACAGCCAGAGCGGCTCTAGCCATCTTCGAGTTTCTTTCCAAGTGATTTTCTAAGTCACCCAACCCTTTAGCAAGGGTAGAGACATACTCTATAGGAATTTGAATGACCTCATACTCGTTTACTAATGACGGTGTAGGAGATGCAGAGAGAGTGGGAATGTGATCGGTCTTGTTATTGAATCCCATCTCATTCCTTGACAACCACTCCTATTTGGCCACACTAACGACGAGACTAGAGAAAAGGCATGTTGATAAACCAATAGAGACCTTCATCCTTTCTATTGGGAGGTGTCATATACCTCTCCTAACGATGAATCTAGAAGTTGTGGACTAGGTTGTGATGCTTATAAACCTTCACAACACTCAAGCACACAACAGTCATGAGGTACATGAGAGATGACTCAACATCAATGGATGACACAACCAATGACTTTGTCTTGATGACCAAAGATTGAGTCATGATTTTATTTTGACAAACCTAGAAAGACTGACCTAATGTGTCAGGGGCCCAAAGATGAGCCTTGCCTACGTAGCAAATGTGCAGAGACAACGTAGTTTGATAATGACATGGACTGACTGACATGACTGACTTTGAATCTATTTTTGGGATTTTCAATTATTATTTGGATTTTTTGTGTTTTTTCCATGTTTTGATTTTCTTCCTTTTCTTCAGGACATTTTTCAATTTTTAGGTCTTTTTTAGGACATTTTTTATTTTTAGGTTTTTTTTAGGACATTTTATGATTTTTAGGTCTTTTTAGGACATTTTATGATTTTTAGGTCTTTTTTAGGACATTTTGTGATTTTTAGGTCTTTTTCAGGACATTTTATGATTTTTTTGTCTTTTCTCAAGACATTTTATGATTTTTATCAGGACATTTTATGATTTTAGGTCTTTTTTCAAGGACATTTTATGATTTTAGGTCTTTCTTTTAGGACATTTTATGATTTTTTGTCTTTTTTCAGGACATTTTATGACTTTTAGGTCTTTTTCAGGACATTTTATGATTATTTTATTTTTATTCAGGACATTTTAAGATTTTTAGGTCTTTTTTAGGACATTTTATGATTTTTAGGTCTTTCTTTCAGGACATTTTATGATTTTTAGGTCTTTTTTTAAGACATTTTGTGATATATTTTTTTTAGGATATTTTGTGAATTTTTTGTCTTTTTTAGGATATTTTTGATTGACAGGGCCATGTGCGATACCCACTACAATTGGGTGATAAATATTTCCCTCAGTCATGTCCAAGACTAGCCAAGTTCGAATGATGTGAAAAGGATGTGCTTGGGATGATAGAAAAATGGTATGCCAAGACCTGATGTCAACCTTTGTCAGCCAAGGAAAGAAATGGTGAGGTTTTGTGATAGGATATCATGATGGTTGTCAGAAAAGTGGGTGTTTATTATGGGTTAAGGTAGATAGAATGATAGTAGATGGCAAAGCAAAGACCAACTACACATGGTGCCCGTTTTTCAAGTTTTCACCATGGTACTTATCCAAAGTGCATATTTTCCAGGTTTTCACTATTGGACGAATTATTTCTCTTTACTATTTTTGTCTTTTTTTTTCATTTTTTTATTTGATTTTTTTTTATTTTTGAAGTTTTTTAGCCTAGCTCTTTGATGCTATGCATAGTCAGAGATGCAAACTATTGATGGGATATGCCAATTGTTCACCATCTAGAGTAGCTAGTTGGTATGCATAGAACCAAATTATTTGATTTATGGAGGAAAGTTGTTATTTTGAATTAAAAATTAATTTAATTCAAAAGGTGGGGCCATGTGACAGTAAATAATTATTTCAACTTATTTACTTGATGGGAAAATAGAAAGTGGGGGAATTTTAAATAAATGACTTTATTTAAAATAGAAGAAAAGTCAATAAGATAATTAAATAATTAATAATAATTTTTTAATTGTTTAGCTATATTTTTTTGTATTTTTGATGGTTTTCAACCTAGCTCTCTGATGCTATGCATGGAATTTTTAGAGATACAAATTATTGATGGGATCTGTCAATTGTTCACCGTCTAGAGTAGCTAGCTAGTATGCTCCAAAACCAAATGAGTTGTGATGATGTAAGGACCCAACCAATTGGGCTTGAACTTGCTCAGTTTTTATCTGTCAGACTAATTCTTAGTATTTTTCATTAGGACCAAGTCGCCAATGTCAAACCCTCTAACTATGACTCTCTTGTTATAAATGCAGCAGAGGCGGTTTTGATATGCCTGTAAGTGATTTAAGGAATTTTTTCTACATTCCTCTAACATTTCTGGTTCATGCAGTCGTGACTATCTATATTCTTCATCATTAATCAAACCCTTCAAAAATTATTTGATTTATGGAGGAAAGTTGCTATTTTGAATTAAAAATTAATTTAATTAAAAAGGTGGGGCCATGTGACGGTAAATAATTATTTCAAATTATTTACTTGGTGGGAAATTAGAAAGTGGGGCAATTTTAAATAAATGACTTTATTTAAAATTAGAAGAAAATTCAATAAGATAATTAAATAATTAATAATTATTATTTAATTATTTAGTTGTATTTTTTTTGGATGGTTTTCAGCCTAGCTCTCTCATGCTATGCATAGAATTTTTAGAGATGCAAACTATTGATGGGCTCTATCAATTGTTCACCATCTGGAGTAGCTAGTTGGTATGCTCCAAAAAACCAAATGAGGCCATGATGATCTAAGGACCCAGAAAATTGGGCTCAAACTTGCTGGGTTTTTATCTATCAAACTGATTCTTAAGATTTTTCATTCAGACCAAGTCACCAATATCAAACCCTCTGACCATGAATCTCTTGTTATAAATGCAGTAGAGGTGGTTTTGATATGCCTGTAAGTGATTTAAGGAATTTTTTCTACATTCCTCTAACATTTCTAGTTCATGCAATTGTGGCTATTTATAGTCTTCATCATCAATCAAACCCTTCAAGGAGACTCGTAAGGATGGAATTTCAACCTCATTCCTAGCAAGATGGCCTTATCTCCATAGACAAAGGTGAATGGAGTGGCTCCTATAGGCATACAGATGTTGGTGTGATAATCCCACATAGTAGGGTTAAGTTGTATCTGCCAGTCATTGCTAGCATCATTGACTATCTTAAATTTTTTGATAATTATCTCGTTAGACAGCTCAGCTCGACTATTTCCTTGTGAGTAATATGGCATGGAGAAATGGTGTTGGATGTGGAAATGTTCACAAAGCTCATGGAAATATTTATTTTTCAAGGTATGACCATTGTCTGTGATGATGAACTGTGGAACGTGTCATACCGGCAGATGATGTAGTTGAGAATGAATTTGGAAATCTAATTTTCAGTTATGTATGTGAGGAGGATGGCTTCAATCCACTTAGTGAAGTAATCAGTGGTGATGATAATGAATTTATGGCCATTAAAAGAAGTAGGATATATTTTTCCCACAAGGCTAAGTCCCCATTATGTGAAGGGCCAAGGAGAAGTAATCAGTCAAAGTTCTTGTGCTGGTGCATGAATCAAATCACTATATTTTACATTGGAAAAATATTCTAACAAACTCAAGTGCATCTTTCTCCATTGTCAGCTAGTAATACCCAAGTCTCGTGATCTTCTTAGCTAAGGTAGGGCCACTCAAATGAGATCTGCATATACCCTCATGCACTTCACATAAGGTTTTTTGTGCTTCGTCAATGTTGAGACATCGAAGAAGGGTATTGTCAAATCAATAGTGGTATAAGGTGTCATTGATGATGGTGTATCAGACAGATTTATTGATAAAGGATTTTTGTTGGTTATTAGATAGGTTAAGGGGAAGGGTCTAGGATTGGAGATAGTCATAAATGTCTTGATAACATGGTGAGTTGGGACCAACAAGCTCACAAACCATTTATGACCCTAGAATGTCATATGCAAGAACCAAGAGTTGTTCCACCAAGAACTCAAATTGTGGCACATTGCTTGGAATGTCTAGGAGAGATCTGATTGTAGCCATTGTGTTTTCTGCCTTATTTTGTGCCCTAGGAACTTATTCAAAATAAAGCATGTGGAAATATGTCTGAAAACTGACGACCATTCATTTGTAAGGCATTAACTTTTCATCGTTAGTGTCATATTCATTGTTAACTTGGTTGATGACCAACTAAGAATCTCTAAATACATGAAGTGTTTTTATTTTCCATTTTATGGTGATTTAAAGTGCTATGACAAGTGCCTCATATTCTAAAACATTATTTTTACATGGAAAAACAATGCAGAATGACTTCAAAATGGAATCTCCTTATGGTATGATAAACAATATACCTACTCCCGAGCCATGACTAGTATGAGACCCATCAAAGTAAAGTTTCCAAGGTGATTTATGCTTTGTATGAAATATGGACTCATCAGGAAAGTCTGCTACCAGTGGGTGATCGCCTTGTATAGGTGCATTTGTAAGTTGATCTGCTATTACTTAATGGCCTTTCGCTCCACATATTGTATGTCATACTCACTCAATATCATAACCCACTTTTCCAAGTGACCTGTCAATGCTGCACAACTTAAGAGATACTTCAAGGGATTAATATTTCCCACAAGTTGTGTCTTGTGATTCAACATGTAATGTCTTAACCTCTAGGAGGCAAAGACAACTACAAGATAAGCGTGTTCAATAGATGTGTAGTTGAGCTAGTATCTGACCAATGTGTGACTGATGTAGTATATTTCCCTTTCCTTCTCATCGTGATCATTTTGTGCAAGCAATGCCCCTAGTGCTAAAGTTGTGGAAGAAATATATAAAATCAAAGGTTTTCCTTCAATATGTGGCATTAAGACTAATGGTGACAATAGATAGTTTGTTATTTGTCAGAAGTCCTCTTGACATCTATCAATCCACACAAAGGGGATGGCTTTATGCAAGAGATATTGAAATGGTTGGCACTTGTTTGCTAGTTGTGTGATGAAGCGTGAGATAGACTGTAATCTACCTTGCAATGTCCTGAGTTCACTTATCCCTTTTGAGGGAGGCATGTCCAATATTGCTTTTACTTTGGCAGGATCAAATTCAATGCCTCGATGAGAAACTATATACCCCAAAAGTTTTCATGATGTCACACCAAAGACACACTTCTTAGGATTCAAGCAAACCTTCTACTCTTCTAGTATTTTGAAAAAAAAATCTAGCACATTAAGGTGATCCTTGCATGTTAAATACTTTTCCAAAAGGTCATCCACACAATCTTCCATTAGTTTGTGCATCATGTCATGGAATATTGTTTTCATGGCTCTTGGGTATGTGGCACTTGCATTCTTGAGACCAAAAGGCATGATGTTGCAATAGTATGTACCCCAAGGACATGTGAATGTTGTTTTATGTTGATCTTCATGGGTAATCCAAATCTGATTATAACCTGAGAAACCATCCATGAGGGACAACATCTCGTATCTTGCTTTAAGGTCAACTATGATGTCTATATTGGGTAATGGAAAGTCATCCCTTGGACACGCTTTATTCAAGTCACGAAAGTTTGTGCAAATGCGTATTTGACCATTTGGCTTTGTGACAAGTACAAGGTTTGAAATCCACTCAGTGTAGTCTATTGATCGTATGAATCCCACATCTAGCAATTTCTTGAGCTCCACTTTTACTATCAAGGTAATTTATGGATGCATCTTTCGTAGCTTTTGTTTCACTGGCTTGGCATATAGATGTAAGGGAAAATGGGGCAAGACTATTTCTAGATTGAACATAGGCATATCGACATAGGACCATGCAAAGTTAATCTTACGTTCTACAAAGAATTTTTTAAATTTAAGTTTCTCTTCCTCCATCAAAGATGCTGCAAAGAGGACAATTTTAGGATCGTCTGTTGTGGCTATGTTGAGTTCCATGGTGTCGTCAATGAGCATTGCTGATTTTTCCTGAGTCACGGGGAGAAAGTCCAATCCTCCATCCTTGGGCACCTCAAAAAGGTTTTTACCCTAAGATATTTCCTTTATTTTTGTGACTAGAGGATTATATAGTCTCCCCAAAGTATGCTACACAATCTAGCTATATGGAAAATCCGGCCTTGTGGTCCCCAATTGGTATGCCCTCGTGGAGTCCCATGAATTCTACAATGGCTTCATCATTTTGAAATATGTCCATAACTGGCAGACCCTGTTGATCCCAATCAATTAGTTGTGGGTAGACTAAGGAGATACCATCATCAATGTTGGAAAATGGTGGGCAGGATGTTGAAAGCATGTTGAAAATTTTGGAAAGGGTAAAGATGAAAATTTCACCATCCAACTCCCATTTGGATTCTATCCAGTATTCTCTTCCACTCGATTTAGACAAGTCAGAATCATTGGAAAAGTAGGGGATGAGTGGATTTGAATCATCATAGGTAGTTTCATGTGGTGATTCAGATGAGTCTAAATGATGCTTGTTAGGGTCAGATGGTCAGATAAGTGTATCAGGATGGTAGTCAAATGACAATGTAGGTTTATCATTTTCGCGAGGCCAAAAGAGTCTGATCCCTTCTTCTTTCACCAATGGGACTTTGGTAGTTTCTTTAGGAAGGTCAACTTTGAACATTTATCTCAATCATTCATCAAAAGAAATTTCACCAGGTTCCAAAAGCATTTCATCAAGGCAATAGTCACTCAGGGATCTTTGCGAACCAAATCCCCATTCATGTGAGTCAGTTTTGGTAAGGGAGTCTTCAATAGTCTCAAAACTTTCAGAAGAATTCATGCTCTCACCTAAAAGTACCTTGGTACATTGATCATCAATTTTAGGAAACCCATACCCTAACCCAAGAAGCTTTGGTCTTTGGGAAGGCATTATAGGTTCTCTCATTCTAGTTTTGTTTTTACCAAGACCACTAGTTTTGTCATATCCTTTTTCCTTCATTATGTCATAGCCTTTACCATACATCTAGACTTGTAATGGGGATGGATTTTCTGGGTCTTTGTAAATCCAAGTTCATAGGTCTTCAATGTCTTCTTTATTCATGTCACCTCATTTTATAAAAATCTGCATCAGAGGAACTTTGAAAATTTCTTTAGGCTCCATTTTGAAGCAAGGTCAACCATAAGCCTTAGGATACTTGGGTATCTTAGTGATGCAATAGGTCGTGTTCAATTTATATTCCTCGCAACCTTGGTCCTGCATCTTAATATTAGGATCAGCCTTTGGGATGGAGGGAGATGGTGTGGTGGAAGATGAAGGAGTGGATGATTTGGAAAGTGTGGATAGATCAATGTATTTGGAAGAAGAGGGGGCCAAAGCTTCTTAGTTAATTGGCACTTGATCCTTTGAAATACCCCTTAGATTGGTGCAATATTGGAACCTGATCAAGGTCTCCATGTATGGTGATTTAGGTGTCATCAAAGGGAAATTTCAAGCATTGGTGGTAAGTGGATGGAACAACTTTTAAGGCATGGATCCAAGGTTGACCAAGCAAGATATTATATGGTAGCTCAAGATCTAGGACTTGGCATTCCGTATCTATAATAATCAGCCCAACTCTAATAGGAAGTGTGATAATGCCTTGAGAGGAGTGTTCCTCATCATCATACACCTTTACAACAATGCTCTTGGTAGTGTCTACACAAGAATCAAAAAATCCTAGAGTTTTAACTAGTTTTAGGGAGCGTATGTTCAGTCCTGCTTCACCATCTACTAAAAATCGTCTGACCTTATGTTTATGGATAAATAATTCAATGTGTAATGTGTCATTGTGAGAGGGTTTTGGTGATGAATATTTTTGGTCTAAAAAATGTTATGTGATGGGGGGTGGTTAGGTATCCAACCATGGCTTCAAATTGGCTGACATCAGTGTCATGAGGGACAAAAGACTCCTATAAAGTTTTTTCAAGTATGGTTTTGTGCACAGGAGAAATGCATAACAACTCAAGTATAGATATTTGAGCAGGTGTTTTTCCTAATTGGTCAATGAGATTGAATTGTCCCTTAGGTTGTGACTGTTTTGCAAATGGACCAGGTATCATGATCTTTGGCTGTCTAGGGGGAGGAGGACTGACTATGGTGACTTTGCCACCACGGGTAGTGACATTACACTCAGGTGCTTTCTTGATGGTAATTATATTGACATATTTTTCGTTGGCTTAGACATGGTTAATAATGGATCCACCAGAATAGTCGAAGGCAGTGCTAGTGTAGTTGGCATAGTTATTATTGGTCTTTGGACCTAACGTTGAGGGATTATTTGAATTGTGGTCCTGTAGTGGGTTTATATGAATTGTATGGTCTATGTTTGAAGAAAATTGTTGCCCACCCAATTCAATGGCATGATTTTCAATAAGGTCTTGTACGAGATTCCTTAGTTCTTAACAAAAGGAGGTTCTATGCCCTTTTACATGGAGGTAATTGTAGAATGCATTGTCATCCCACCAAGATGGCTTAAACTATCTTGGGTCATATGGCTTATGGTCCTGGAATGTGATGACATTGTTTTGGAGGAGCTTCTTAAGGATGTCTTTGATTGGTTCGCCCAAGGTAGTGTATGTATGTCTCTTTGGAAATTGCTTAGCTTGGTGTGGCTACCCTTGGTTTTGATTATTTTGATAATTTTGGATGTCATTTGCAGTAGGTGTCGATGTGATCAATGGTGCATTTTGCAGTTGAGATCCTTTTAGGGTGAGTACACGACCCGTTGTGTTTACCGCCTTAGCGTCAACAATGCCATCATTAGTGATTTGTTTATTCTTGATCCAATATTTAGTTTTGTCTAGAGGTGGGTTCATGTTCATGTTCTTTGTGCCATATTTAAGTTCTCCTTTAGCAATAAGGGCCTTTTCCATTTGGACTCCATTTTTTGACTAAGTTTGTGAAGGTGGTGCAATAATGAACTTGCAAGTCGTTTCAATGGGCCTAGGAGGTTTTGGAAAAACATGTCAACTTTTTCTTTCTCAGGTATCTCAACATGGAAATGAATTATTCAGCTCCTCAATCTTTGGAAGACTGGAATAAATATCTCACTAGTCTCCTCTTGAGTAAGTGTGCATAAATGAGTACAATGGAGATGTTGGTTTCAATGTTATCAGAGTAATTTCATACAAATATGTCTACAAGTTCCTCCCATGATTTTATTCCCTTAGGCAAGGTGGAAAACCATTCAAGTGTGGGACCTATAAGACTCCTAGGGAAGAGTCTCATCAAATAAGTACTTTCATAGGCGATGTCCACGCAATTGGTTGTGAATTCTTGAATGTGCTCAAGGGGGTTTGTTTTTCCCTTGTATTTAGTGAAGTTTAGCACCACGTATCTAGGAGGGAATTTTCGCATGTGTAGACTCATGTCAAAATGATACAGACATAGGTCTTATGATGTGTGAGTCTTTTCCTATCACATTTGCATGTTCTCCATCTATTTTTACGTCGTAATCTGGGCTATGAGTGCATCAATTATAGGATTTTTCATAGTGTCACACATGCTAGTGATAGGTATTCCATGAGTTTCCACTTGTTGTGAAGATGTGTTTTGATTTGGTGTGTTCTATTGTTGTGAAATGTATGATGTGTTTTGGTTTGACAGTAGTTGGTATTGCATGTTTTGATTAGTGATGTGTTGATGGGTATGAATGTGTTATGCATATGTGGGAATGTGCCCTCCAAGAATATTAGTCGATATTTTCAAAATGTGTTGACCTTGGGTGTTTTGGTGTCCAAATGAATTCATGTCTTGTGTAATCTAATTTCCTTGTCCAAATTGGTATATGTGTCCATGGGGAATGTTGGTTTTTTTCCTTTGGGGGATAATGGTATTGGTATTGAGTTGTGATGAAGTGTTGACATTAGGTTGGGGTCATGGAATGTAAATCCATCATTTATTTCTCCCAAAGGGGGTGAATGATTTTTTTCCCATGGCATTATTAGAAGACCCCATTAAAGGATTTGATGATGATGTGCCCATGGCACTAGATGAGGATCCAAATAAAAGGTTTGAAGAACTTTCCCCCATTGTTGAGAACCCAAAGGTAGCTCCAATTGATTGTGAGGACGTTGTTGACATTTGAGGAATTGATTGTGACATGGCTTGTGTCATGGTTGATGCCCCTCCAATCGATGTTGCATTAATCGTGTTGGAAGCATTTTGATTGGAGGTGCTATTAGAGGTAGCATTGATGGTGTTTGTGGCACTTTGTGTGGTGGAACCAATGGTATTGTTTGCATTGTTTTGGGGTTGGCTAGTTTTGGAGGTATTGTTTGTGTTATTGTTTGCATCATAATTAGAAGTTGCTCTTAAGGTGTTAATGTCAAACCCATGTGGCAATTTGGCCCCTTGGTTTAAAAGCATGACTAGATATCTTTCTGAATCTTGTAAGACAAATTCTTCCACAAAGGAGGCCACTTCAGGATTTTGTGTTGCAACTTCTACATCTTCCTCAAATACACATCTGTGTTCATTTCTATGTATGAATGGTTAAAAGGGTTTGCATGAGGAATATGTCATGCTCATGTCGCTAAAAGGATTGATAAAAGGTGCCCCCAATTCTATGTTTTGATTCATAGCATTGGAGAAGTTATAGGTGTTGGTGTCTTGTCCAAAAAGGTCCATTTGTCTTCTTTTTCTTTGGAGCCAAGTCTCAACCATATAAGGATTTTTCTCAAATGAGGAAGATGAAAATGACAACTAAGTCCATGAATGGGAATGATATGATATTATATTTTTGGTTTTTTTGGAATAAGGTATGCAAAATGAGGACTAAAATGACTAAAGTATTTTCTAAGGTATGCAAATGCAAAGGTCAAAGTGATTTTGATGAACTTTTAGAAAAGGTTTACTCAACCACTCGAAGCTTGGTCTATGTCTTAATTTGGATCATCAAAGGACTTGTTGGTATGAGTAAATACCAAGATGACAAAGTGAGGTTTCCTAACTAGACTCTTGAGTTGGAAAGTTCTCACAAAAAGGAAAATGACTAAAAGAAATGATTTTGACTAAGTCCAATGATAACCTACTTTTGAAAGAAAGGATTTTGCAAAGTATGGTAAGTTTTTCCTATCGGTGATCCCATAATAGTGGTTTACAATTTTTGGCCAAACGGACACTAAAATTATTATTTTTAATAAATCTTCACATTAGGCACCTATAGCGGCTAAACTGTGAGGAATTTGAAGATGGTGCAAACTAGAGTCTCATCAAATTTTTCTTAGATTCTAAAAATATTTTTTTCAAAATTTTTGGAATCAAATTGCACTTCTTTTTCCATCTCCCACGAAAATTATTTTTTCAGAAAACAACATTTTAAAAGTGATGCACCATATAGCATAACTTTTTTCCATAAAGGATAAAATTCTAATTCTTTCAAATTTAGATTTTTAACTCTGATATCTAGTGCTTCCACTTGGTTAGATATTTTTTTATTGAATATTTTTTCCTTAATTAGGTTTCAAAGTCAAACGAATCACAATTCAGACACAATCATTTATTATAGCATACTTTTTTTGTATATGTCAAAATTTTATTTTTTATTTTATTTGTTGGATCAAGGACTTCAATATATGGTGCACTCATATTTTTCATTTTTTTTGATAATCTTCTATTTTTCCACATGTGAAGAACAAAGAAATTCATTTTCGATGAAAAACCTATGTTTAATAAAACTTAAAAAACAAATACATAACAAAACCAAAACATATTAAAATTATATTCATTGGATAGCTTGTTCTGAGGAATACCATAATCATTTGAAATAAATCTTAAATGAATTCATTTGATCCCCCAAAATCTAAATCAAAAGTGATTTTTTATCAGCATTTTGATAGGTGTAAAGGAGACGCATTTATAGGTATGGTTTAAAACTAGCAAGGTTCTATCCAAGGGGGTTTGATCTAAGGTGATTTGATCAAACCCTCTTCAATTGGAATCCTTAAAATGGAACTTTTTAAGGCTTAAATCATTATATTTTCTAAAAATATGTGATTTCAGCTAAAATTTGTTCCTCTCAGGAATTGTAAACCACTATTATGGCAGCAGCTATTCCAAAGTCTAAAATAAGATGAGGACCTAAAGATAGGTTTATTGCTAAAATGATGATGATGAAGTCTAAGGATGCAACTAAAATTTGCAAGGATGGACCTATGGGAGAATGCAAGATAAAAGACAAAAAGAATGAAGGACTTGATCATTTCCTTGTATGGTTTTTAACAAAGGTCACTTGGAAAAATATTTTTGACAACAGATTGAAAATGTTTGGACTCAGGGTTTGGACTGTAATAGTGCTTTTGCAAATTTTAGGCAATTGCATCATTTCAGGTCACAGATGCATTGTATTATGTCAAATGCATCGTTATAAGTTACAAATGTAGTTCAAAAAATTAATTGCTTTGTTAAGAAAGAAAAATTTGATTTATGATAACCAGATGCACTAAAGAGGGTAGCATATGTGTTTTAGTAGAGCGATTGCAACACAAAAAGTCTCAAATGTGGTTTAGTAGAGAAAATATGTTGTAAAAAATAGCAAATGTGTTGTAGGCTGAATGGAGGTCTAGTTTGTTTGCAATTTTGGAAAAAAAATAGAATTTTTTGAGTTTGAATGATTGTTTCCAAGTCTATGAAAGGTGTTTTAGTTGTTCAATGTCTTAGAAAACACTTGGAAAACACAATATCTTGTCTTTGAATGATGAAACATGCATAATGAAGACAAGCACAATCCTAGGTTAGGCAAGGACTATATTCGCTAGATTCCACGTGGGTTTCTCCAGCCACACTTATTCTTAGCGGGTGATCTAGAATCTTGACCACACAGGATCCCCCTTACATTGTACTCACTTCTTGGGTCAACCAAGCTTCAAGCCTCCATAAATCTCCCATGGAAAAAATTTCACCTCTACTAAGAACTACAAGAATGTGAATGCCTTGGCAACGACTGTTGTTGCACTAGCAAATAGATGGGTTTTTGGCAACTACACAAAGGTTTTTAGTTTGGGACTCTTGTTCAAGTGGCCACACATGGGAAAGATTAGCTCTAATAAGGAGGAATTACATCTTGAAAAGGTTGCACTCAATAGGTTTTTGGGGAATTCAATTGTCTGTGTGACACATTTGCACTCGTAATCCTAAGTTTTCCATTAGGATTCACATTTATATACCGGTTGGTAGTAGCTCATCTAAAGATATTCATTATCAATTTGAGTCACCTTGTGGTGAGTACTTTTTCCCACCAAGGAAGGCCCAATTTCTAGAGTCAATAACAATTTCTCTTGCACCCAAGATTGCACAAGTTCGCAAGGGGAGAGGATACTTCTATTATTGAATTAGGGTTACACAAATTGGAGACACTTGTTCATTTTAATTATCAAAATTGTAATGTGAGGAAGACATTTAAGACACTTTGTTTATTTTAAACCTTTAACTTGATGTGATAAAGATAAAGTTTATTTTAAACCCATGACATGAAGATTTAAGTTCATTTTAACCATATGAGTTTCAATGCATGATTTTGTTCATTTTAATCCCATGAGTGTGCATGCATGTTCATTTTAACCATATGAATGTGAATGCAAGTTGTTGTTTTGTTGATTGTTTGCTTAAGGAATTGAAAATGTGATAATAAAATCAACAAAATAAAGTTAGACTCCTTGCCACATGTTGTAAACAAAATATTAGTAACCCAAAACCCCTAAGCTACTAAATGAAAAAGAAAAAATTTGGAAAATTTTTGCAAAATCCAAAAATAAAATTTTACTAGGCGACTGTGTCATTCTACAAGTCAAATGCATCACAAGGCAGAATCTAGAAATTTCCAAGTAGATGCATCGTTATGCACAATAATTGTGTCTCAGAGCCAAAGGCTGAAATCTGCAGACAAATGCATCGACCTACAAGTCAAATGTGTCACAACAAAGAAAATGCATTGTTCTGCAAGTCAGATGCATCACAATAGAGCGTATGCATCTCTTGAAAAAGTGAATGTGTTGCGGTACTTCAAATGTGTTGGGTCATACCTGTACTTGCAAAACAAAAATGTCGTACAAAAATTTGCAAAAGGCATGATTTTGGCATTGGGTTCACCAATGTAGCTTAGGGAAAAGTCTAGATTAGCAAATTAGAACTTAAAATAAGATAACCCAAAGCAAGCAATGAAGCACAAAGGAATAACAACATGAGAAAAAGGAAATAGTTTACCAAATTTCTTCAACCTCCATGATTGACCTCCATTGCACCTTCTCTATTTGCTGCAATTTTGTATTTTCCCTCAGATTTTTGATGAGCAACCTATGATAATTCCAATGTCCTCAACAAATGTTGAAGGATTCTATCAAAATGCTACACAATGCAACTAAGCAACTATGAAGCAAGCCTAAAGTATGAAAATTCTAAGATGTCAAGATTCCAAAAGATGAAGATTGTCTAAGATGTAAATTGCATAAGATGTAGATTGTCTAAGATGTACAAATGAGACCAAATTTGTCATTTTATAGAAAAGCCAATTTTGGATGAATGGTAAAGATTGAAGATTGATAAATTCCCTAAGATCAGTGGTTAAAATTGAATGTGACCACCCACAATTAGGGTTAGGGAAACATTAGGGTAAATTTGAAATGAATGATCAAGATTTGATTTCAGAAAATGAAATCAACAAACAAGATTGCATGTGACAAGGAGATAAGAATGGCATAGAAAAAAAAGAGAGTTGGAAAATCAAATAATATTAGAAATTATTTGATTTATGGAGAAAGGTGTTATTTTGAATTAAAAAAGTAATTGAATTCTAAAGGTGGGGCCATGTGACAATAAATAATTAATTTGAAATTATTTACTAAGAGAGGAAATTAGAAAGTGGGACTTGATTTTAAATAAATTATTTTATTTCAAATTAGGAGAATGTCAAGGTGGACAATAATTAAATAAATTAAGGGATCTATTTAATTATTAGAAGACATTTAGAAATTAATCATATATTTAAATAAATAAATAATCAGGGGGAAATAATGGACAAAGGATAAATAAATAAATCATAGAATTCATTTAATCAGATAGAGACATTAGAGAATTAGCAACGTATTTAAATAGATAAATAAAATTTATTTATTTAAATAATCAAGAGGACTAAAAGACATGCATTAATTAAATAATTCATAATTATTTAATTAATAGTTGAAATTGGACCATAGGACATTATTAAATATTTTAATTATGCTAGGAAAAAAATATGGGGAAAATAGAACTTGCAATACTAGGTCATTTTTATGTGTCTGCACCATTTTAAAACATTATCTTGTACTCCAAAAATACTTTGCATCTCATTGTGATTTTTTGAACTATTTTATAGTGATTATTTTCGCATCAATATTATCAATTAGTTAAAACTTACGATACAAATGTGTTACCCACATGACTGAATAAGCTCAATTAAACTTTGTGTCAAAATCGATAATGGTCATAACTTAGGTGAAAAAATTAAAAAAGAAATGTTAATGCTTTGGAAGTTTGAAGAGGTTTTAAAACCTCTTTTGACTCCCAAAGTGATTGTGAGAACCACATGAAAATTTGACACTCTTCTCATAATAACAGAAAATGCCAAAAAGAATACATCCAAGCTTTACATAAAAGGTTTGTGAATATCAACAGTACATGATGCCAAATTTTTAAAATAAAATGAAAGCACAGAGTTGTTGCTATATTTTCTAGTCAAACTAGAAATACCCAAATCAAAATGTAGAAGCATAAGGATACATGCGACTTTCTTTTTGTATTCAATAAGCTAGAAATGGAAATAGGGTGTGTGCAAGAAGTTGAGTCCACTTTTTGGCCAAAAGTGGAAGTGTTTTATCTGATTTTCAGCATTTGACACATTTGACCTTAAAATTTGAAGCACTTAGAGATGAAATCTTTAAAAAAGTCACTAATCATAAAATGTAGTGCTTGAAGTCTAGTTTCCAAATATGTAATTTATTTCAATACCCAAATTGTACAAATGAGTTTGAATAGAATTTCTAAAACCACTGTTTAAAAGTCATTTTTTTTACCATACCATGCATGTGTACGACATCCATATTTTGACTTAAATTATCATATTTTTCTAAATCCTTTTGGGAAAATTTTTATGACTCTTGAAGCTTACTCTTAATATTTTTTGTAATTTTTGTCAATTTTTTTTTGTTAAATTTTTAGTAAATGAGTTGTCGTTTTGAAAAATCATCATAATCGACATGCATAAGATGACCTAAACTTATCATTTTCTATTTTTTTTTTCAAATTGAAAATAATTGTCTAAAGTTTTCTCTTGTGCAATCTGTTTGTCAAAATGTTATGTTGATCAAAAGTTATTAAAATAGTAAAAAACTCTGATATTTAAAGTTTATGGACCAATTTTATTACAAATTAATTGAAAAATAGAAAAAATAATTCAATTGCAAAAAAATTACATATTTAGTCATTTGTTTCTAAAATGGGTTTTAATTTGTCAGAAAATTTTGCAAAAGGTAAAATTATGTCCCAAAGTTGGTATTTTTCTTTGACATTGTTAGGGGACCTTCAACTTGTAGGTAAAACTAGGTTGAAGGCCTAGGTTCTTCAATGCTTTTCTGAACCAAAAACCTTGGAAAAAACCCACCCATGATGCAAAATAAAATTCAAATTTAAAAATTATGGGATCCTGGATTAAAACGGGATCCGTACTATAATCAAGATCTCGTTCCCATCCAACAACATTCTAACCATTGTAAATGGAACGAGATCCCGTTTCATAAATCGGGATCCCATTTTCATAATCGGGATCTCGTTTCTTATAAATCGGGATCTTCTTCATCAGCGGGATCTGATACTTTCCATTGGTTTAGAATCCTATGGGAAAGCGAGATCTTGATTTTTAAGCGGGATCTGTTTCAATGAGCTCGGGATCCTAAACAGTAACAAGATCCCATTTTTTTTTAAATGGGGATCTGTTATTAAATCGATCCTGTTTCCTCAATGTCGATTTCAATTTTTGGTTAAAGGCAAAAAATTCCACGTTTCATGGACTCAACTTTGTGCACTTGCAATACATAAAAGACTAAATAGAAATATTTAGAAAAAAACTCTAAGCTACAAACTAACAATCTACTGGGAGCTTCATTAGCTGCTCAACCAAAAACAAACAACTTCAGGAGCTGCTAGGAGCTCACTGGAAAGAGCTACATAGAGCTCTTTAGGAGAAATCACTGCTCAATCACAAAACAAACAACTGATGCTGTTCAAGAGCTTTTGGGAGCTCACACAGACTTCTCTGAATCACACAGAGAACAAAACATAAAACATTCCCTTCAGACTGCTGCTGCTCAGGAATTCTTCTAACTCCAACTGATAGAATAATCTGCCTTCAATTATTTTTGTCTTCAAAAACATTCCCTCTCAAATTTGAAATTACCTACCAAAATTAATTCCACTACAAACTTGGGCTGCACGTCAGGAGCAAGTGGGGAAAGCAATCCCCAAAACAATATTTTAGCTGTAGGCATCAAATGCCCCTGATAGGTAGGTGGAAGGGGAAGAGGCTCAACACGATAAATTTTCCAACACTCCCCTTTGTCTTGAGCTGATGAAACAAGATCAATCCTAATCCAAATCAACAATACCCAAACTACTCTTTAAGTGCTTGAAAGTGTCCTTACTCAAAGGCTTGGTGAATATGTGCTGCTGCTACCAGACCTACAAAATGCCATTTTAATTTCACCATTCTCAACTAATTCTCTGATAAAATGATACCTAATTTCAATGTGCTTGCTTCTTCCATAAAACACATGATTATTCATCAAAGCTATCGATGAAACTTTGTCACAAAATATTTTGTTCCATCCTCTTGTTCTTCCTTCAAATATGCCAAGATTCTTCAACAAATAGCTTACTTGACATGCTGCAGTTTTTGCTATATACTTAGCTCACATTTGTGGAAACTATGGGTTGCTTCTTGGAAGCCCATGAAATGACTCCTGATCCCAAATGAAACACATAGCTCGATGTGTTCTTCCTATCATCCAAACTTCCTACCCAATCACTATCCATGTATCCAATCAGCCCAAACTCATTTGTTGCTATGCACAAAATGTCATATCCTTTGGTGCCATTCATATACCTCAGGATTCTTTTACCCACTTTCCAATGGGTGTCCCTTGGAGTCTCCATGAATATGGAAATAAGACTCACTCCATGCATTATATCAGGCCTAGTTGTAGTTAAATACATCAAACTTCCAACCAAACTTTTAAACATGGTCGGATCCACATTGCTGCTACAATCTTCCTTGCTATACTTTAGACCTATGGTTGTTTGATTTGGGGTAGGCTTGCTTTCAAGCATCCTAAATCTCTTCAAGATTTCATTTGAATATTTTTATTGAGATATAAATATACCATCATGCATTTGTTTTACTTCTATGCCTAGAAAATATCTCAAGAGACCTAAATCTATCATTTCAAACTCTCTTTTCATGGAATTTTTAAAATCAGCAATGAAGAAATCATCATCCCCAGTAAAAACTAGATCATCAACATACAAGACAAAAATCAAAACCTTACCATTTTCTTCCTTGATGTAAAGAGTGGGCTCACCATTGCTTTTTCTAAAGCCATTTCTCATCAAATATGAGTCAATCCTATTGTACCATGCCCGTGGAGCTTGCTTCAGCCCATAAAGGGGTTTCTTCAGCCTATACACCTTGTGTTAACCCGGAACTTCATATCTGAATGGCTGCTCCACATAAAATTCCTCTTTCAACACTCCATTTAGGAAGGCAAAATTTGCATCCATTTGAAACACCTTCCACTTGTGCTAGGCTGCAATTGCTATGACTACCTGCATGGTCTCCATCCTTGCAATAGGGGAAAATGTCTCATTATAATCTCTCCCAAACTGTTGTTTGTATCCCTTGACAACTAATCTTGCCTTATGCCTTTCTATTCTTCCTTCGACATTACACTTGGTCTTGTAGACCCATTTCACTCCAATAACTTGCTTGTTGGGAGGAAAATCAGTTAAATCCCGTGTGTTTTTCCTCTCTATTACATCTATCTCCTCATCCATGGCCTCACACCATTTCTCCTCTTTTACAACATCCTCAAAATAAACTGGATCACTATGAAAAATAATGCAAAATTTACACTCTCATCAAATTATTCATCATACCTTTCATTTTGGTAGATATCCCTTAGACTCTTTGTCTTCCTTGGCATTAGGGAGGCGAAAGTGGAGTTTGAACTTTCACTATTGTTGCTGCTATGCTAAACTGACAAGTTTGGGAGCTCTCAGGAGCTCTTTCAGAGCCTTTAGGAGCTAATCTTCTGGTTGTCTCTGGCTGCTTTCCTTTCTATCTGCTCACTTCAAAATCTTTCAGGAGTTGTCGGGAGCTTTTAGGAGCCAATTTTCTAGCTATCTATGACTGTCTTCCTAACTATCTACCTACTTCAAGAACTATCACGAGACATCAAGAGATTTTAGGAGCTCGTCTGATGCTTTCATGAGCAACTACAGACTCATCTTGTTGAACTTCATGTTTCGTTCCTTCTTCTTCAGGAGCTGTCAGGAGCAGTTTTGAGCTGTCAAAACCTATCACTCCATCCCATGACTCATCTTCAAGAAACTTCACATCTCTACTAGTGACAATTTTCTTGGTGATGATTAAAAACCTTATACACTTTGGACTCCTCACTGTAGCTCATGAAGATGCACTTCACTCCCTTTTCATCTAATTTCTACTTCTTTTCTTTAGGCACATGAGCATATGCTACACACTCGAACACTCTCAAGTGCTGAACCCTCCACTTGTGTTTTGTCCATGCCTCTTTAGGGATTTTTTTACGGATAACCTTTGTTTGAATTCTATTAATCAAATATGTATTTCTTGCTACAACTTCTCCCCAATATTCAATAGGGAGTCCCTTTGCTTTCATCATGCTCCTTTCCATCTCCACGATGGTCCTATTCTTTCTCTCAGCCATTCCTTTTTGTTGCATAGTATAACTAGATGTTAGCTCCTTCTTGATGCCATTTTTCTTGCAAAAAATTACAAAAATATTGGAGGTATACTCTCCTCCTCGATCTAACCCTAGGACCTTGATCATGTGTCCACTCTCCCTTTCATCTTGGGCCTTAAACAACAAAAACTTATCAAAAACTTTAGATTTATGTTGCAAAAAATAGACCCATGTTTTACGATTATAATCATTAATAAAGGTCATAAAATATTGGCTCTTACCAATAGAAATTATTTGCATAGGGTCTACCAAATCCATATGCACCAACTCCAATGGTGCTCTTGCCCTGTAGAGTTGCCCGATTGAAAGGGCTGCCTATGTTGCTTGCCCAAAATGCAAGCCTCACACTTAACATTAGGCTCTACAATTCTTGGCAAACCATCAATCATTTTGTTCTTGGACAAAAGACTTAAACCAACATAGCCTAAATTTCCATACCTGCAATGTCATAGTTGGAGGGGTCTTGAATGGTTCTCTTGAGGGCTACTTGTTGTACTGCTATACATTTTCCATTCATGAGAGGTGCAACAACAAACTGAGCTGAGAAACATGTCTCAATCTTCAAACGAAACATCTGGTTCTTTAGCATTTGAACTACTGCAAACACTTTTGTCCTATCATTCTTGTCATAAATAATGCATTGACCCTTCTCCATCAATACTTTGTATCCATTTTGGATCAGCTATCCAACACTCATGAGGTTATACTTTAACCCAAAAGCAAGAAATACATTATGTATCTCCTTCTTCTCACCTTGCTTATTGCAGATCATAATAGATCCTCTTCCCACAACTGGGACTAATCCATTGTTTCCCATTCTTATTTCCTATTTTACATTATTATCAATGAAAGAAAATAAAATTTCATTACCACTCATGTGGCTGCTATAACCACTGTCCAAATACCAGACTTCTAGGCTTCCTTCTTTAACAATGTTGCACATGATGAAGGTTCTGCACCAATTTCCTTTAGCCACATTTGCATTTTTTTGACTAATCACACTACTTTGTCTAGTATTCACTTGCATAATGGCCAAATTTATGACAGTAGTAGGATTCAACATTGATCTTGTCATTCTTATGATTAGAACTATTGTTCTTCTTGCCTCGTTGAGAGCTAGTTTGAGAGTTGCTCACTCCCTCTTGGCTATTTGCTCATCGTGAGCTATCTCCTCTAGCATTTCCTTATCTAGAGTCTCCATAACCTCTACCTCTTGAGCTCCTTCCACCATTTTTTCTTCTCCCCCCACCTCTTGCATTTGACTGAGCTTTAAAAGCTTTCTCTTGGGAAGAAGTAGCAGACCTGTTAAGGTGTTGCTCATGGGTTTACAGAGAACCCATCAACTCATTAATGGAAAACATTGTGAGATCCTTTTCCTCTTTAGTGGCAATCACCACTGCATCAAACTTCGTGGGTAAGCTCCTAAGGATTTTCTCCACAATCTTCATGACTTTTACATTCACTCTCAACTAGTTTATCAAACCTGAGAGTCTTGTGTGGAAAATTGATATGGACTCACTGTCCTTCATCTCAAGAGTCTCAAATTCTATTCAAAGCATCTAGAGCTTCACCAATCTGACTTTATCAGTCCCTTTGTAGTTAGTCTAGAGGATTTACCAAGCTTCCTTTGCATAGTTAGCTATTGCTATTATGGGAAAAATGGCCTCTATCAAGGCTAATTCTATCAAACTCAATGCCTTAGCATCTTTCCTCCTTAACTCCTTCAGCTGGGTCTTCTAGTTGTTTGTGAGAACTGCATATGTTGCAGGATCAATTACATCATTGAAACCACTGACTACAAATTCCAAAAAATTATTGGAAACCATAATGGTCTTCATCTTCTTTTCCCAAACATCATAGTTTTGTCCATTAAAGGATAGTGGATACTGCCAACTCTTCCAGGCTTCATCTCCAACCATGTCTCCTACACAAAAACTTAATACCCAAAAAAACAAATTCCCTAACTCATGAGGAAATGGGGCCTATGGCTCTGATAACATGTCAAATTTTTAAAATAAAATGAAAGAAAATAGTTGTTGCTCTATTTTCGAGTCAAACTGAAAATACCCAAATCAAAATGCAGAAGCACAAGGAGACATGCAACTTTCTTTTTGTATTCAATAAGCTAGAAATGGAAACACATAAAATACTATTTATAGAAAGATTCAAAAAATAAACTCTAAGCTACAGACTACTAACTGTTGGGAGCTTTCATGAGCTACTCAACCAAATAGACAAACTTCAGGAGCTACTCAGAGCTCACTGGCAAGAGCTACGTAGAGCTCTTCAAGAGAAATCACTACTCACATACAAAAAAAATAGTTGCTATTGTTCAGGAGCTTCTCAGAGCTCACATAGACTTCTCTAAATAACACATAGAACAAAAACATTCTCTTCTTAGAATGTTGCTACAAAACCGAGTCTTCTTCAACTTCTTCCAACTTGACATAACTAACTGCCTTCAATTCCTTTTGTCCCTTCAAAAATATTCCCTCTCAAATTTGAATTTACCTATGAAAATTAATTCCTCTATAGATAGTTGCACGTTAGGAGCAAGTAGGGAAAGCAATCCCCAAAAAGAAAATTTACAACTGTAGGCAAAAAATGCCCCTAATAGATAGGTGGCAACGGGAAGAGGCTCAAGGGCAATAAATTTTCCAACACCTAAAAGAGTTGTGGAAACCACTTGAAATCCTGACCTAGCAAAAATGTTCATGAGCTATTAAGACAACTCATGGAAGCACAAATGAAGAACATGAACTATTTTATCTTATGTCTTCCATGATTGATGCATATATATGAAAAAAATTTGTTGGCAGGGCTTCAATTAGTAGGACAAATGCAATTTGCAAATGCAACTCCAAATTCCTCAACTCTCATTGCGTCCTCCCTAATCTACACTAATATGGAATATTTGCAACATAGTGCATATATCCACCACCATAAAAAAGATAAAGGAATAAGGATGCATATAGAATCGATTTGATGATACGCTACAACATAAATTCTTAATTGACTACTAGGTATTATCTCTTGCTTCTCTAGTCACATATTTTATTAGCACGGTCCTCCACCACATATCTTATTCAATAAAAAACAAGCATCTCGACATCTTTCAAGTCTTAGGCTAATTCAAATAGCATGATTATCCATCTGTTGTGCATCTTGATGTTATTCAAGCTAAGATATCAGGTATCAATACGTTATTGGAATTCTCTTTACGAGAGATTTTCAAAATAGCTCTAGATGTGTCTATCAACATATAGGTACACTCAAGCTCCATTACCATTGAATTCATGCTAAGGAACCTAAAGATTTATGCTAAATACTTTGGTCCAAAACATTGGTGGAATGGATTTATGACATACATGATCTAGGTTCTTATTCACTTGTCAGATGGAAGATCTAGTCTTTCAATAGAGAAAAGGATAGATTTCATGGTTCTATTACAACCTTCATGGGAGATAGTTAGCTATAAGGATTTTGTTACTATACATGGGCTACAATGATGGATAACTTAGATACATTGTATGGCCAATATCAAATATCAAAGAGTCATTAAGGAGTTGTTTTGGATTCAAAAAATGCTCAAAATTTGATTATAATTATAGGTAATTAGATACATGCATGAGAGTTTGGAAATGACCTCAGTGAATTTGGTATTGGAGAAAGAGTTTGTATGCTCTTGATTAATCTATACCGATAGAATTTTTAAAGAAACATATAATCATTTTTTATAGGAAATCTTGGTTTCAAACCATTTTGCAAGAAACGGCCATCTTTTGGACACGAGATTGCGTTGGCTTTTAGAGGATGTGAAGACTAAAGACAAGATGGTATTTTGCAGATGGAAAAATCATTTCAAATCCTAATATTTTTGTGTGCCTAATATAGTGAGATATGTCATAGAGCAATCTATGATCTTGACAAAAATCCAGTCCCATCAGCTAGGGATTTCAACCAAAGTTTGTGATCTCATGACACAAGGTATCCATTTCTAAATTGGCATGGTAATGAGCATGTTCCTATTGAATTTGTATTCTTTGATGGTAATATCCAACCACTAACCGATGGGACAACTAGTATTCCAATGTGTTTGATGAAAAAGTGTCATACCATGGGTGGTATCTAGACTTGTCCAAACTATTGTATGAAATGATCATAGTAGAAAGGTCGTACTATGTAATTGTGTCTACCTATCAAAAATATGTCTATCTATAATCTCCTCATTTGACGAGTCTCATCCAACCACTATGGTATAACTTGGTAAGGTCTCCATATGATCTCCACCTCATCCAGTCAGTCAAATAAGACTCTCCAAAAATGCAAGTCACCATACTGTCATAGCCACCGCAATGGATAATTGAATGAGTGAGGATACCCTATGGCTGATGCACATGGAAATCCTATCAGCTTGGTGCATGTGTTATGCTTTAGGCACCACACATGCAGTAGTGTACAATGTACCATACTATCGATCTCACAAAATGGAAATCACCCTAGATCATTATATAGGTGCATAAGGATGTTGCACCCCTATGCGTACATAGTCGTATGCTCTACCATCCCCTGAATCATATGTACTAGTCCTCCCTCTAAATGTACGCCCCAGACATCAAGGACAACTACTAGTGTTACAGTGAGCATCATAATCCATGCAACAAATGGGGTCTGTGAATATAGTAGCATGGCTAGATCGATATATGGGCCTCATGATACTATCATGAACTGGACCTCCAAGGAAGTACTTCATATTGTATTTCATCTCTCAAAATGATTGATGCACTAGAAAATGTACCCTCTCTCCTGGAATCGAAACTTGGAGTATGCAATGGACGTCCTCTAATGTGGGTCATCTAGCATGTGGCAAGATGAAACATGCATGTGTCTATATTTCATCACTCCGCTAGTTCCATTAACATAGCATCATGGTCCCTCATGGGGGGCATGCGGTATGCCCAATACAATCTAGTAATCTATAATATCTCTATATCATCTACTTACATTTTCAGGGCTAGGTCTCAGAGGCAACAAATTTGCTTGTCACCTAGACATTACCACGAACGGGGAGGAATCTAAAGCAAAAATATGTCCTATAAGCATTTTACAATCTTAAATCTATAAAACAACAATTAAAAGTGTACTAAAGTTGTTCTAGTGTAATTTTATAAGGTTCCTAGACACTTTATACCCCTTTTAGAACACTTCACGAAGAAACAAGACACTTTGTGACAAAAAGGGATACTTTGGAACAAAAAGGGACACTTTGCGACAAAATGAACTCACCTAATAATTGTTCTCGTTGTGGGCTACATGATCTCATAGGACATCCAGTCTCAGAGGCACATAATCTCATTGACTTGGCATATTCAATCACTCTTCACCAAAATCAAGCTACAAAAAGGTAAATGATAAAATAGTTAGAATTACTTCACTTTTTACTCTTATATATGTTAAAAATTAGGGTTTTTACTATATTAGGGTTAAAAAGGGCCTTTCATTTAAATTAACATAACAGGTGCTAGAGAGCTCCATTTTCAATGTTATTTGTTGTGTTGGAATCGTGACTCCAATCCCATCCTCATCAAGTGTCTATGATAATGTTGTATGGTACCTAGAAATACCCTATGATATGACTTATGTTATTTGATATGGTTAGACTACCACCATGCGTCCACCTTCATAAAGCAAGCAGAGTCAAGGGGGGCATACATCTACCCTAGAATGTGATTTCTAGAAAGAAGTTAGATAGGAGGATTTTTTGACAACTAACGAATTCATGTTGTAGGATGTGATTCATAACATTGTGCTTTTGCATATAGCTATAGTGAGGGATTCATTCTCCCATGTTATGAATAAATCCATATGAGTATCCTTTTATGAAATAAAGTGTACTCTTTATAGTCCTTTAGCTTGCATATGCACATAGATTCATATGGGTGATAAAGTGGGGGCTAAATGTGGCAATGGAAATTGTACTCCCTTCTTGGAGATAGTACAATTCCTTTCCTAATTAGGACCCATTTTGGTACATTTGCATTAATTACCATTTAAATAATCGTTAATAGGCCCCTAAGACCCATCATTTCAAATCTTGAGGCTTATTTTAGCTAAAAACAAGACAAAATCATCTAAAACATCAAAAATTCTAAAAACCCACCTTGAAAATCTAGGGTGGGACTCATTCACCACCTTGGGAAAATGAGTCCCCCTAGGTGGGACACGTATGCCAAAGGTGGCATATGAGTCCCATTTGGGGCTCTTTTAGGGTTTGAGCAGGAAAATCAACTTTTTAATTCAAATTTTTGGTTGATTTTGGCCTTTGAGACTTAAATAATGGTAAATTAGGTGTTAATGCCTATATAAGCAAGCTTCTAAGTCATTTTTTCATCTAAGCAAGTATTTTCAAGAGCAATTTCAAGATCCAAGCATTCAAAGTTTTCAAGCATTCTTTCACAAGAGCATTCAAGTTTCAAAAGCAAGTAAAGTTGAATTCTTGGAGCAGCATTAAAGTGTTTTTTTAGGTCTTCAAGCTCACTTTAATTCAATATCTAGCATTTCTAGGGGTTTATCATGGTTGTCTATGGTGAATCATGATGGATTCTAGGTTGGGGAGATGCAACTAGCCATCAAGCCAAGCCTAATGACTTGTTTCCTAAGTGATTCCATGATCCTCCATTATCACTCTACATTCATCCTAAGGAAGGTACAAGCATTATTGAGGATCATTTTGTTGATTAGAGATCTCTCAAAGTGAGTCATTCATTGTCATATTTCATTCATTCATCTCATTCTTACACATTAGAATAGGGTTGCATTGCATTTCAAATTTTTTAATCTTAGACACACTTAAGGTTAGGATTCACATTCCTATTTACATGCATATTTCATCACTTCTATCAAGGTTTAATTACCAAACTAGAGGTTTGACTGAGGCAAACCCCCTATAAGAAAATCAAGTCTATATTCTATTTTGCAGGTATTTTTACAAATTCAAATCTAGTAATCAATTTGGTAGAAAATAGTAGTTGTTGAAGTGTAGATCTGAACTTTGAATTTCCAAAAAAGTAGAATGAAATTGGCTCACTAGAAGAGCAGTGAATGAATCTGACTATAGTTATTTTTCAATATTTTTTAGATTCAGATACCCTTTTTCCAAAAAACATGTTCCTGTGCAAAAACATAGATCTAGGACTGATTCACTCATACTAGTGTATGAGGCCCATTAGGTCAAAAATTCAAGTTTTTTCAATGTTTTAGAGTTCATTCAAGTCTACTTCAGATTCCCTGATGCACACATTTCATCTTGCAGCTTTTTTTTTGGTTTTATTTGCATTTCTAGGTCATTTAGTGAAAGATTGTATTGAATTAGTGTTAATCATTGCATTTGTCTTTCCAAGCCCTGGCTTGGTGGTGAACCCCTCATGAGTTTACAATCAGCCCCTAGGACAACCCTATTGCAAGATCTCTTTCTCCTTTGCATTGAGATATCTAGGGTTATCCTTTAATGAAATAATTGGAAAGTGGGTGTGCTCTATGTCCTAAGCCATACAATAGCATCCAACCCCATTTTCCATTGTTTCACCTACTGAAACTCTTGAGTCTCTCTAATGCCACTCGTTGGTAATGTATTTAGTTTGTCAGAGTGTCAAAGGCACATAAAATAATGTCCCATCGAAGAATTCATATCACACTGATGAGCCAATCCATTGAAACCTAGAATGCAAGAATTCACTCCTGAATGCTTGTAGACCACAATACTTAGTGAATTCAAACTATTTCAGCCCTTATTAGAGAAGAAATAACTTAGATTGATGCAAGATTATGTGTACGCCCTGGATGCTTCTCATTAGACACCCAAGGTAATTTGAAAATTAACCCCTTCACTCTTCAGTAATTAGAGGAAAACCAAGATGGCTAACCTCTAATTCAGACAACCATGTTGAATCTTGAATAGCCCTTCCTCTTCATTTTATCAAATATTTTACATACTTCCTATTCCTTGTGTTCCTCACCACACGACTATGTAGAATTTCTTCAATCTCTTCCTATTTTGAAGTAGATGTTGGAATGCTCCATTGTGCCTCGGTCAACTTAGGCTCCTTATCTCCTTCATGGTACTTTTTCAAATTAGAGACATTGAACATAGGTGAAACATGAATCTCACTCAGAAACTCTACCTCATACACATTTCCTAAATCATGCTTCTTCATGATCTTGCATGGTACGAACTTCTTCATCTTCAGCTTGTTGTATGTGGCAACTAGAAACCTCTCCTTCTACAAATGAACTGTGACTTCATCATCTACCTAGAACTCCTTATACCTTCTTTTCTTTTATCTTTCTTAGCCTTATATTGTGTATTCCTCCTATGGATATGTTTCTTAACCTCTTCATGCAAATCCTTTAGATGTTCAAAAAAATCCTCAGCTTCAACAATACTCTTCTCTCCCTAATCCATCTTCCTCAATTCAGAAGAAGTTCTAGGACTACTCCCATACACAATCTAGAATGGTGATTTACAAGTGCTCCTATTGACAAAATTGTTGCAAGCAAATTCTACCCGTGGAAAAATCAAATCTCATCCCTGGGTTTGTCACCTACTAAGCATCTCAACAAGTTACCCAAACTCCTATTCACCACCTCTGTTTATCCACTAGTCTATTGATTATGCATTGAACTAAGTTTCAAATCAGTCTTTATCTTCTTCCACAATGTCCTCTAGAAATACCCTACAAACTTGGTATCCTAGTCTGAAAGTATGCTCTTGGGTAGACCATGTAATCTTACCACCTTTTTCAAAAATAATTCTACAATATGCACAACATCACTAGTCTTATGACATGGAATGAAATTGTAAGGGAGGGGGACCAACCACACTAAGGCTCTAGGCCACATAGAGTCAAGAGCAGAGGGCTTCCCTAAATTACCTCAAACTAAGCAGATCTTTTAGGTCAAGGATAGAGAATGCAGAGCACTCTCATGTGATTTTGTCACTCTACTAGTCTAAATTCTTGGATGAGACTAGATGATCTAGTTTCTTGAACTTGAATTGTACCTAAAACAACTCTCTACCCAAGGACAACAGTGTAGGTTAGGGATGACAACATGGCACGCTAGCATCTATTTGGGGCCTCGACATCTGTATGGCTAGAAAGTGAAAAAGTATAGTACAAAGTTTAGATATACCTACTAATGGTTTAGTCAATGAGTTTTAAAGTGCTAGAAAAAATGATAAATAGCATAATATAAGAAATAACCATGAAGATGATAAAGAAGATAACTAAAGCAAAGATGGCAAAGTCCAACACACTGAGATTCAAGTTCGCTAGCAAGCTCCATGCACACATACACCTACACATAGCTAAGAGAGGAAAAATGTTGGGGTTGTATAGGGGTTTGCGTCAGTCAAACCCCCTATTTCATGTTTCTACCTCCACGGACAGCCAAGAAAGCCACAAAATAGAAAATGTGATAAAGAGAACAATAATACTAAACAATCATAACAACATTATGCTATGTAAATAAAGAAGCAATGATATGGAAATGGAGAAATGAAACAATATCACCTTCTCAATCAAGGTGCTCTCAAGCATGTAAAGGAGGCTACATGCTTGCTGAGGTCAACATTGCCACAACAACGAAGAAGCAATCTCTCAGGACACCAAGTTACAACTCCAATGGTGGAAAAAATGTAGAAAGATGTGTATAAGATGAATTGAAAGGATCAAAGGATGCTAAAGAAATCAAGCTACTGCGTAAAGGACCAGGAATTTCCAAAGAGATGAAGTGAATAAGCAAGATAGGCATTTGAAGATCAAAATGGGAGGGAAAGATCCATTTTTGGGCCAGTTGGTTGACACAAAGGTGTTACATTTATTCCCCAATGAGGAGTGTAACATCCCTACAAAATCCAAAGGAAAGAATCTATCAGGGTTGAGAGTGCACCGCATAGACCTCCACACACCACACTTGTGTCCTCAATGAAAATTCCCTCATTTACACAAAAAAGCACCAAGTGGATGCATTCCAGATGGGTGATGTGGAATTTATTAGTTAGGTTTGATTTTCTAAGGTGGAGGGATGCAAAAGGGGAATTTACAAGAGGGGTGAAAATTCACTAGGATACATTTTTCCCCCACTTTAGCGAGCATGAGTGTCAACAAATGTTTGGTAAAGTAGATCAAAGAGTTTAGAAATGTATAACTAAATTGTTGAGGAAGAAGACTATAATCTAGCAAGCTCGAAAGCACAGGGCATGAAAAGAAAACCATAGGTATTGTCTCCTAAGGATGTTCGAACAAAGGACTCTATAGCTCCTCAGAACTACAGAGTTGAAAAAATTACACCGAAGGCCCATAGACCAACGATGGACGAATCCCACAAGATTCAAGTGCTTCACAGGTCCTTAGACTTGCATAGAAGGAACCCCCCCATGTACTCTCTATTGGAGGAAGTCTAGTGTAAGGGGACTCCATAGAGTGAGACAGGAAAGCAACTTCATAGATACACCTACAAAGAAACATTTTAATCCACAAATAAAACATGTTAGAAAACAAAGAGCAGCGACATAGGAAAACAAGTAAATAGTCACGCAGATAGTCAAAAAATTAAAGGAAGAGCTTTCAAAGGGGTCCCTATGGAACCCTTCAAAAGAAAAGGGGTCCACTCAAGGGACGCTCTATTTGAAAGTGTAAGCGTATTTTTTGTAAATCAATTCAACATCTAGGAATCCTTTTGAAAGATGTTAAATTCATCAATGAATTCGAAAGGAAGAAAATTCCCCTCATGAGGGAAAGTTCAAGGCTTCTCATGTAGGAAACATTGATCCCTCCTTGGAGGAAAGTTCTTCAAGTTCTTTTTTTATGAACCCATGATGAAGGAAACACATTCCGCTAGGGTCCTTGTTGAGAATGTGATTTTTGAAAAGTGTTTTGGAAATATTTTTGAGAAAATATTTGTTGGCCATTGAATGCATTTTCTAAAAATAAAAGTGACATTATAGCCCCCTATTAGGATGGTATGTGTTGAATGTAGAGGATCGTGAAATCCTAACAAGAGAAAAGCGAGAATGAAAAAGTGATGTTGTGGCCTACATAAAATAGTGACATGTCACCACGGTAGTGTTGTCACACACACGAGGGGCAACACATGAGCACCAAAACATCACAAAGCAAGCATGAAAGGTAAGAGGACCAAAAATGAAAAAGATAACAAAAACATTATGAATGGGAGTCATAGGGGCAATCTGATATTTCAGGGTCAGAGCTACTCATAGATATATATAAGTATAATAGTAGTATATTAATGAACTATCATCAACCCCATACTATATCAAATCATATCAAGAATGCATGAGAAGACAAAATAAAAATAAAAAATTGGGTCAACATGAAAGGGAAGCCTAAATTTCCCCAACACTTTGCATCTTCTGTAATTGTCAAAAATCAATACACATAATAGAGGAAGAATGATGTAACAAATACAAGAAGTTGTGCGACACATAAGAAATCCTATATCCAAGCACCTATGATGATGAAAAGGTTCATATAGGAACACATAATGCAAGCATGGGGGAACACAAAAAAAAAACACACAATCTACACTACAGATAAAGAAGAGGCCCCCTCTAGCACTCATCAACCAAGAGGTCATCGGCCTCCCAATCAAGATCATTATCGAGGAAGGTGGAGGATCCTATAAGGTCAGAATATCAAGGGGAAACCCTCCCCGACACAAGAGCCAAGGAAGAAGGCCCCGCAAGGTATTCTCTTTTTAGTTCTTGTGGGGTAAAGGTCAACAACTTCGTAAAGATCACTAAAAGGGCCAAGACCTTGTCTAAAGAGTTAAACATGCACTTCACATGAGTGCTATGTGTTGCCTCAATAGATGAGGGAAGAAGTGCTCGAGATTCACTACTAGGCTCATCGAGTGACTCAAGAGCAATGAAAAACTCTAGGGACTCCAAAACTTCTTTCGTCACTAGGATGAAACATGGTAATGCAAAACCACCCTCTGAAAAAGGTGGACTCCTCTTTTAACACCCATTGCTAGCGGGGCCATCCTCCATCTTCTTTTTTTTCAAAGGATTTGAGATCCCCATAGATGAGGAAAAAGGCATGGAGGAGGAGTAACCAAAACCATATTAACATATGTTGAGGGTTGAGGAGAAGCATTAGAGGGATCAATAATCAAGTTTGTAGAATGGGACAAAAATGGGTTTGTGTAAATCTATACTCACTATTGGCCTTCACTACTGACTTATTTATGTTCTTCTTCTTCCCATCAAGATGGATAGTACCATCATTGATGCAATGATGTATCTCATGATGTGGGTGCATGCAATGCTCTTTATCATGCCTGTTAAATCAATGGTGCTGACAAAAAGCATTCCCATCATACCAATTAGGATAAGGTTCATTTACATGTCAGGGATTTTCCAAATTTATGATCTTATCCTTTAACAAATTTTGTAGAATAGAAGAATAAGATTCAGCTAACTACGTAAAATTTTTGTTACATTTGAGGCTATGATTTTTAGTCATGACTACATTTATAACAACTTTTCCTATTCCTGAGATGGACATAATAGGATTTCCTTCAGAATAGGAGTGTGAGAGGATCCCTCAAATTGAACCATCATTTGCTGATATTCTCATAGTGTAGCACACAAATGTGCAAAAGAAGGGTATTTCATTAGAGAAAACTTCTCCTACTAGGCTTGCAATAGGTTGCCTATGAATACCTTCTACACATCTAAGTCAAGTAGTGGGTATGAAATTTGTGAAAAGAGTGCTTGGTATCATGCTATGAATTCAGTTATCTTCTCATTTTTTCCCTACTTACATCGGACGAGATCTAAGAAGGTCATATTTGGACCAATGTTAGCCTAGAATTTATAGAGAAACTAATTAACCAGCTAATCAAATGACAATATAGAATTATCAAGAAAGGAAAAGTACCAATCAAGTGTTGAGTTTTTGACAGATCGAGGAAAGAGTTTTTCCATTACAACATTGTGATGAAAGAAACTCATATACATGGTGTTGAACACTGACACATGTGTCTGTGGATCCCCTTTACAACCATACTTTTCAAGCATAGGAATCTACATTCCTTGCGAGAAAGGAGTACTCTAGATCACCACCAATAATGGACTATGTGGAAAAAAATGTTGGAAAATATGTTGGGTAGAGGCTTGAGAAAGGCTCATCAACTGGTTTTGCATTCAACTCATGTTTTGAAGAAGAGCATTCAAAATAGGGTCAAAGGATGAAAAAGGCCCAATGGAGCCTCCCCTAGAACCAATACAACTAGAACCACTTTTGGAGCCATCGCTGTGACCACTACCAGGGCCACCTCCACTACCAATGCCACCACCATGGTCTCCACTAGAGTTGCCTCCACCAAAGTGACCTCCGCTACAAAATCTACCACCATTCATTCTATCAGAGCCCCCACCACTAGGGGAAATATGAGGGGTGAAGATAAAACTAAGGGGTATTCTAATCACCTTGATAGTAAGGGGGCTCTCAAAAAAAGAGGAAACCTAGATCGAGGGGCTTGTTTCAGCCATGCTTACAGATGTAATAGGCATCATGACACCTATTTGTTACTCATAGGCATCAAGCACCTCCCCTTGGGTGGTACCCCATCTAGTGATATACGAAGGGATGTATGCTTTGGTTAGATCACTGAAGTTGCATAAGAACTCTATACATATCCAATCCTTCCCTAAATGTATCTCACCTCGCTAGCAAGCCTAGTGGCTCTCACCATATACAATGCTTTCTCCAGATGATTCACAATGTCCAACAACCTCCTATCTAAGGCCAAAATATTTTTTGTGAGAATATGAAAAAAATCATCCTCATCCACATATGAAGCTATTGGGGATGCTAGAGGAGTGGGTACATGAGTGGTCTCACCAATGAAACCCATCTCATCTATGAGACCTGTGGAAAAACTGGTAGTATAACCAGAAGTGACCTTCATCTTTTCCATTGGTAAGTGTTATAGACTTCTCCTAACAATGTACCCAGAAGTCACAAACTAAGTTGTGATGCTCATAAACCCTCACAACACCCAAGTCTAGTCCGGCTACTAAGTGTACAGGAAAAAGTTTCAATGCAAAGAAATGGATAGACGTTGTTCACATTGGGTTCACCAAAATGTAAGGTAGGGGGAACAACCACACAAAGGCTATAGGTCATAGAGAGCCAAGAGAAGAGGGCTTCTCTAACTTACCTAAAGCTAAGAAAATTTTTTAGGTTGAGGATAGAGAATGAGGAACACTCTCAAATGCTTTTGTCACTCTACTGATTTGAATGCTTGGATGAGACTAGACAAGTCAATTTTTAAAACTCAAGCCATAGATCAGAAACCTCTACCCAAGGACACTAGCATGGGTCAAGGATGATAGAATGGAACATTGGCATCTCTCTAGGTTGTTGGAATCTATATGGCCAGAAAGTGCAAAACTATAGTACAAATTTCAGAAAGACCAACTAATAGTTTAGTCAATGATCTTTAACGTGCTAGAAGTAATGATAAATAATAGAATGTAAGAAATAACTATGAAGATGATAAAGAAGACAACTAAAGAAAATATGATGAAGTCCAACTCACTGAGAGTATAGTTCACCAACAAGCTCCACACACACATACAACTACACACAACTAAGAGAGGAAAAATGTTGGGGTTGTATAGGGGTTTTCCTCAATCAAACCCTCACTTTGGTGTTTCCATCTCCATGGATAACTAGGAAAGCCACGAGATAGAAAATGCGATAAAGAGAAAAATAGAAAATAATACCAAATAGTCACAACAACATTATGCTACGTAAATAAAGAAGCAATTCTATAGAAATGGAGAAATGAAACAATATCACCTTCTCAATCAAGGTAATTTCAAGAACATAAAGAAGGCTACAAGCTTGGTGAGGTCTACGCTACTACAACAATGAAGAATAAGTCCCTCGGGACACCAAGTTACAACTCCAAAGGTGGAAAAAGTGTAGCAAGATGTGTAGAAGATGGATTGAAATGCTCAAAGGATGCTAAAGAAATCAAGCTAGTGTGTAGAGGATCAAGAGTTTCCAAAGAGATGAAGTGAATGAGCAAGATAGGAATTTGAAAATCAAAATGGGAGGGAAAGAGCCATTTTCAAACTAGCTGGTCGACACAAAGGTGTTACATTTCATCCCAAATGAGGAGTGTAACATCCTTGTAGACTCTAGAGGAAAGAATCTATTAAGGACAAAAAGGCACCACATAGGCCTCCATGTGTCACTCTTTTGTTCCCAGTAAAAGTTCCCCCACCAAAAAAAAGCGTGAAGCGGATGCATTACAGATGGGTTAGCTGAAATTTCTTAGTCAGGTTTTATTTTCTAAGGTGGAGGGATGGAAAAGGGGAATTTGCAAGAGGGGTGCAAATTCACTCCTATACATAAATGTGCCATTTTTGAAAATCTGTCTACCACCACAAATATGGAATGATGACCTCATTGTGTCCTTGGCAAGCCAAGAATAAAATACATGTTGATGTCCTCCCATGGGTTCTCTAGTACAGGTAATGATTGATATAATCCAATATTCTAAATATTTCCTTTTGCTATTTGACATACTCTACAATTTTGTATAAACTTCTTTAGGTCCTATTGTAATTGTGGCCAATAGTAATGCTCACTCACAACAACAATTGTCTTATCTTGACCAAAATATCCATCTAATCTACCACTGTGTTTCTCCTTGATCAAGTTCTCTCTCATGGAACTCCTTGGAATGCACAACTGATTCCTTCAAAATAACATGCCATCTTGGATTGTAAAATCCAACCATATCATCCTATCCACTATGATAAGCTACATGCAAGCTTTCTAAGCCTCTACAAAATTAGGATCATTAGGATACAAACGCTTGAGTTCATTGAACCCAACAACTTTAGTCTGCATTTTTGTTAACAAATGTGTAACTTTTCCAAAATTCAACCCATTTAAAATGACTTTGATTTAAATTTCCTTGACTATTTAAATACTACAAATCCTAATGATCATTAAATAAAATAAATTATTTTGGTGACAAGTAATGTCTCCATTTCTTCAAAGCCTGAACTATGGCATAAAACTCTTGAACATAAAAAAAATATATTTTCTTTGCATCATTCAACTTTTCACTAAAGTAGGCAATGGGTTTACCTTCTTGACTTAAAAAAGCTCCAATGATGGTACCACTGGCATCACAGTCTACCTAAAATACTTTGTTGAAATATGGAAGTGCCAAAACAAGTTGCTCTATAACTTTCTTCTTCAACAAATCAAAACTTTTTGCTGATCATGTGCTCCATTTAAACTCTTTTCTATCCCCTCTCATTATTTTCATCATGGGTGCACAAATACTACTAAAACCTTTCATACACTTCTAGTAAAAACTTTCTAGACCATTAAAATATATTACATTTGTAGCACTCCTTGGTGTAGGCCATTCAATAATAACTTTTACCTTCTTTGGATCTATCTTGAGACCCTTTTTTGAGATCACAAATCCCAAGTAAACCAACTTGCATTTCACAAAACTACACTTCTTCAAGTTGATTAACAACTTTTCTTCCCTCATCTTCTCAAAAAAAAAATTATATGAATCATATGCTCATCCAATGTCTTACTGAAAATAAAAATGTCATCTAAATAAGCAATAACGAACTTACCTAGAAATTTTTTCTATACCTCGTTCATGAGTCCCATGAATGTGATCAATGCATTGGTTATCCTAAAAGGCATGACTAACCACTCGTACAAACCTTATTTGGTTTTGAAAGAAATCTTCCATTCGTCTCCTTCTCTGATTTGGATCTGGTGCTAACCACTCTTCATATCTATCTTTGTGAAGTACTCAGCTCCACTCAAACAATCCATGATGCTATCCATCCTTGGAAAAGGAAACCTATACTTGATATTAATCTTGTTGACGGCTTTGGAATCTATACACATCCATAATTCCACATCCTTCTTAGGTTCCAATACTATAGGTACTACATTAGATTCAAAATCTCCCTTATCAATCCTTTCCACAATAGTTCTTGCACTTGTCTATTCAATTCTTCATTTTCTACTAGATTCATTCGATGGGCTACCTTATTTGGAAAAATAGCTCTAGGAATCAAATCCATCTAATGAATGATCTTCCTTACTGGAGGCAAACTGTTAGGTATGTTATCATAAACAATACCCTCAAACTCTTTCAAAAAATCTTAAACTTCTATAGGTACATTGCTATCACCTTCTTTATCAACTCTAGGGACTAGTGCAAAACACATATGCTCATGTCTCATACTTTCTAGGAATTTTATTCCATCAACCCAAAAAAATACTGTATTACTACATACCTTTTCTCCTACATCCTTTAGGGGCTTTAACTTATGTTGAACACCATCCTTGGTCAAGGAATAGGTGTTAGTGGGTCCATCATGCACCTCTCACTAATCAAATTGTCACGGTCTACCTAATAACATGTGATAGACATCCATAGGTATGATATCACACAAAACCTCATCCTTATAATCACCAATATTAAACTTTATCAGAAATTTCTCATTCACCAAATCCCTTTGTCCCTTTTTTAACCATGCAATCCGATATGGACATGGATATCTCCTCCTTTCCAACTATAACTTAGTGACAATTTCCTCTAACACAAGATTTTCAATGCTACCTCCATCAATGATAACATTGTAGACCTTACCTTCACACTTATAGTGAGTTTGAAACAAATTCTTTCATTGGTTTGGTTCCTTCTCCTCGTTCATCAAGGCTCTTCTGACAACAAGGGACTCACCCCTTTTAGCATCTTTAGAATGTGAAGATCAAGTGTCTTCATCCACATGGGAAACTCATGCATTTACTTTAGGTAATCTATTTATCCTTCCTTGATGTTGAGGGAACTCATAAGCCCTATGTCTTGAACTTCTCTACACTAAAAACATGTTCCTCTAAAACATCCTCTTCATCGTCCTCATCTAGATCTTCCTCTACCTCTTCGATCTCCACTATTTTGATCATGCGGCTGATATGAGTCATCTCTTTTTTTATCTTGAAAGGTACTAGATCCTTCATCTTTCCTTTGAGATCCACTTTAGCCTCCAAATGGCCATCTACTACTCCTTCCACTGTGGCCTTCACCTCTTTGTTTTCTTTCAAGTATTTTGTTCATTCATTCTTCAACCTTTAAGGAGAACTGATAAGCATCCTCAATGGTGGTCATTATTACTAGAATTGATAAGTTGATATAATGAGCAACTTTCTCCTTATTTCCCTCAGAATGCCCTAGTCCAATTAGGACCTTGTGAAATTCCTATGTATTCTTTCACCATCCTTGTTCCTTGTTTCAAGGTTTGCATCTTCTTGAGTAGTTCCAACTCAAAATCAACTAGAATAAATTGTTTCTTTATTTTTTTCACCATTCTATCCCATTTAGAAATATTCTCTTTCCCTTGTGTAGATGCTCAAATTATCTTTATTGATATCATGCACTCTATTCTGATTGACTAACCTTGACTCTTCCTTGATCATTTCTTTACTAACCAATTAATTGAATAATCTTTATTTAATTAATTCATCAAAATTCCTCCTTTAATTAAATAAATAAAATTTATTTAATTAAATCCTAATGTATTCTCTTTGATTAAATAAATAAATTTTATTTAATTAAATCCTAATGTTCTCTCTTTGATTAAATAAGTCAACTTTATTTAATTAAATCCTAAATTTTCTCTCTTTGATTAAATAAATCAACTTTACTGAAATAAATCCTAATGTTCTCTCTTTGATTAAATAAATCAACTTTATTTAATCAAGTCCTTATGTTTTTTTTTTAAAAAAAAAGAGAAGGGGTAAAAATTTATTCAATCAAATCCAAGATACAAAGCAAAGGACAAAGATCCACCAAACTAGGAACACAACCAAACAAACCAACAACAACACTACATATTCCTGTCATCCAATAATAATCTCTCCAGGGTCCCAAGATAATTAGGAGGTAACTCATCCCTTCCACTAATATCCCAGCCATCCCCATTCTCTGAGGCCCACTTCACCAAGCAGTCAGCCACTCTGTTCCATTCTCTAGGGATATGACAAAAGGAGACAGAATCCAAGGAACTACATACACTTAGAATCTGTCTGACCATTGAGGCTAATTTCCAACTACCATCATCCAAACATTGGTTGTTCAGTATATCCACAACAATATGAGAATCTGACTCATAGATAATCCTCCTCTAGCCTAAAGAGCATCCTTGCTCAACTCCAATCTTAATAGCAAGGGCCTCCATTAGATTATTAGAGTGCTACCTCTTGTAAACATTGAAGAAAAAAATTGCATCACAATATTTACCTCTACCTATACCCCCAATACCAGCATGACTAGGGTTCCCACGAGAAGAACCATCTGTATTAATTTTCAGGACCCCAACCGGGGGAGGAAACCACATCCCATCATGACAAACCCGTTGCTTGACATGTCAGGGTCTATTTACAGCAATGCATCCCCTACTATTATCCCCTAGGTTCAAATCCCTCATAATAGCATAATCACCAAGATCAATATTATCAAACATATCACACTTAGAAAAAATAGTCTCCTAAAGCCTGCTAATAATCTTCTTCCACAATTGAAAACTTCCTAATTTGGAGCCACAAAATACTCTATGATTCCTCTCTAGCCAAGGGTTCCAGAGAATGAAAATAGGCCCAATAGCCTAGGCCACCTGTAGGAAAGAAGTCTTCGCTAGAGGCTTTCCCAAGCTCTCCCAAAACTCAATTAGGGAGGAAGCATGAACACAACCCTGATGCCAAGCCTCCCACCACCTGTGCCAAATCTCTCTAGAAAAATGGCATAGAAAGAACAAGTGGGAAGAATATTCTTCACTACGTGAACAAAGGAAGCAAATAGAAGGTCCTTGAAAACCTCGCTTGCGAAGATTCTCCCAAGTGAGACATTTCTTCTAAGCAACCAACCATAAGAAAAAATTTCATTTGGTCCAAGAAAATTTGTTCCAAACCTTCTTCCACTAGGGCATCTCAGCTGGACCATGTAAGTTCCTGTCTAGCACAACATAGCCTTGAGCAACAGTAAATTTACCTTTTGGGTTGGGAATCCAATCCAACTTGTCCATCTCATTAAGGGAGCTGCAAAGCCTACCCTCTAAGACTTTAGATAGAACAACACGATCCTCATTAGAACCACCCATACGCTACTCCTGAGGATCCTTCCAACAAGACACCTCCACCTGACCAATACGCTTGACTATTTTAAAATGCTCCACATTAATCCATCCAGGATAAGAAAAAATATGGTAGAGAGGCTGAAGCTGAGGGAAACTAGAAAGAATGGGAGGGTGGCCATCCCAAGAGTCTTGCCAAAATAGAGCATCAGAGCCTCTATTACAGATCCAGAAGAGACCATCCTTAATAAGCTGAGCTCCCTTCTTAAGAGTATCCCAAATATAGGAACCTTTTCCCAACAAAGCAAGTCGTGGAACATCTTGGCTCTCAACACCTGGAAGATACTTGAGAGCAAGAATCTTGGACCAATCCTGATCCTGATTATTGCACCATCTCCAGTACAGTTTAACCGCCAAGGCCATGACCACAATTGCCATAGACCTAAGACCAAGGCCCCCAGCATGCTTCAGCTTGTAGATAGACTCCCACTTGACTAAAATCCACTTCAAGGAGAGAAGGTTGCCTGACCAAAGGAATTTCCAAGAAAGAGAATTAAATTCCCTCACAAAGGAGAAAGGGGGAACCTGCACACAACACCTATAAATGGGGAGATACTACACCATAGTCTTTAGGAGAATCACTCTCCCAGTAGAAGAGAGCCATCTGTAAGTCCAGTGACTAACCTTACTCTATAATTTATCCAAAATCCCCTGCCAAAAATCTCTACGTTGAGATCCCAAAGCCAAAGGAATCCCAAGGTACATCAAGGGAAGAGAACTAATCTGAAATCTAAGAATCCTAGCAATCCTATTCTAAATAAGTTGAGGAGTATTAAAGAAATAAATGGAAGATTTATCATCATTAATACTCTGACCTAAAGCTTTCAAATAGATGTCTAAAGCTCTCCTGAAGTTCACTACCTCACTAATTCTAGCCAAGCCCATCAACCCAGTGTCATCCACAAACTGAAGATGAGAGTAGGGAGGAAGATTATTGTTCTAGCTCCAACCTTGTAGAAGACCCTGCCTCACCTGAGATTTAATAAATCTACCAAGACCCTCCACCATGATAATGAATTGATAGGGAGATAGAGGGTCCCCTTTCTGAAGTCCCTAAGAACCACTAAACAAATATGAAGGTTCCCCATTAATAAGAATAGAAAAGGAGGATGAGGTCACACAACTAAGAACCCAATTCACCCACTCCTCTTCAAAGCCAAAATCCAAGAGAATTTTCTATAAGAACTCCCGGCTCACCCAATCATAAGCTTTAGCCATGTCAAGTTTAATTAACATAGCCTTCTCCTTAGAGGAATCCATAGAGTGAATAGCCTCTATTTCTATCACGACACCATCCAAAATTTGTCTTCCTTAAATAAAACCACCCTGCTCAGCAAAGATTAAAGCACAAAGGAGTGGTTTGAGTCTCTCAACAATTAACTTGGTGATAATCTTGTAGACAACATTGCATAAAGCAATAGGACTGAATTGATCCAACCGATTAGCCCCCTCCTTCTTAGGTATGAGAGCTAAAAAATTAGAATTCAAAGACTTAAGCATTTGTTTGTTCCTATGTAATTCCTAAACCACCTCAAGGAGATCATACTTTATTATTTCCTAAAATTCCTAAAAGAACTCAATCAGAAACCCATCTGGGCCAGGAGCTTTACCTTTTTTCATATTAAACACAACTTTCTCCAATTCAGGTAACAAGATTGGACATAAAAAATCCCCATTCATCTCGGCAGAGACCAGGTGGGGAATACAATACAAGATGGCCCTCTCTTCTGTCCTAGCTGCAAGATCCTCCCTAGTAAATAGATTTGAAAAATAATTGATAGCTTCCCTCAAAATTTCTTCACAAGATGAGAGCTAGGCCCCTTTAGGCGAAATAAGAGAGGAAATAGAGTTCCCTTGCCTCTGAGCCTTAACCGAGTTATGAAAAAATGTCGTGTTCCTATCCCCCTCCTGAAGCCAATCAATATGAGATTTCTGCTTCCAGAAAATCTCCTCTCGAAGCTCCCACTCTTCTAAGCCCTTCAGAGCCAAGGATTTAACATTCCTGAGATTAGAGGACAACCCTTGGTCTTAAATCTGACAAGTAACACTATCCAACTTGGACTAAGCAGCTATCTTCTGAGCATGCAGATTCCCAAAACATTGTTTATTCCACCTCTTAAGCCTGTACATCACATGTTGAAGCCTCTTACTAAAAGTAAACATGGTCGTCCCATGGGCAGGCATCCCTTCATACTACCAATCCAGCATAAGATCTTGTAGAGATTGATTTCTTAACCACGTCAATTGAAATTTGAAAGAAGGATTTTTGGTGTCTTCATATGAGGAGATAGAGAATTTTCTAGGCCAGTGATAAGAGTCCCTCCAATCAAGAATTTCTGAACTGGTGGTCCACCTATTATTCATCCAATAACAGGATAGCAGAAATCTATCAAGCCTTTCTGAGATAGCCTCAACATCACACCTCCTATTATTCCATGTAAATACACCGTTGATTGGCTTCACATCAATGAGATTTAGGAGACCAATATTATCTCTAAGAAAATGTGAAGAAGGGTCCAGCCTAGCTAACTCACCTCATTTTTCATCCAAACTTATAACAGCATTAAAATCACTAGCCATAATCCATGGGAGAAACGGGTCCAGAGAATGGATGAAGCTGATGTGAGCCCAAAGATGTGACTTACCTAAAAGATTAGTAGGAGCATAAATATTGGAGAAAAGACATCTTTCTCCAGTCTCAAAACTAGAGGCAACCATAGAAATGGAAGACTAACTAGAAATCCACCATCAAGGGGGAACTTTCCTCGGGTTCCAAAAACAAGCCACCCCCCAAAATTACTCAAAGCCCACACCCCCTGCCAAAAGCCTTGAGCCAGATAAGTGGAGCACAATTAGCCAAACCGTCCACTATAAGCTTGGTTTCCTAAAAAAAGACCACATCAGGAGATTGAGACTCAATTAATCTGTGAACAACCTTTTTTCTAGGGATGTTGTTCAACCCCCTTACATTCCATGATAAGAAAACCATTTATGGGGGTGGGAGAAGTGGGAATCAATGGGTTTCACCAACCCATACTCAACCAATGTATCACCCATAATTTTGACCTTATCTTGATCAGTCTTTCTTCCACTCCTTGACGGTTTGTCTAGAGGCCCCTTTTTAAAGGATTTTTCTACAAGCCTAAGGTAGGAGAAGCCTTATTACCCTTCACAAGATCTGAGATCCCCTTAGTAGCAAGGGGAACAAGAGCCACCACAACTGAACCCAATGGAGCCTATGACCCCTGGACATCTCTGATATCCTAAACATGAGAAGGAAAATTCATAGCCATCTAACTTACCTTGTTGGTCCCCTGAAGATAAAATCTAATCCTCCTTCTTTGCCTCCTCATCCTAAGCCTCATGCTGACCTTTAGCCCTAGAAGAGAGCTCAACTAGAATTCCTTCCTCTTGGACTAAGCTATCAAGAGCCTCAAACCTATTAAAGTTGCCATCATTCTGTCTATCCATCTAGGTTCTCTTCTTGCCTTTTCCTTTGTTATGAGACTTAACTAGAATAAATCCATCCTTATCACCAGGTCCATCAAACAAAGGAGCCTTCCCCTTGTCCTCCCTAGGAGGTCGAGAGGTAGCCAAGGGGGAAGATTTAAATCTGAGACATCTACGATGAAGATGACCATATTCATGGAAAATTCTACATCTAAATGGTAGGGTCTTGTAATCCAGCTATTGGATCCAAGAAGATGAACCCATGCAAATCTCCATAGAATCTGATAATGGATTATTTAAATCAACTTCTACACAAATACAAGCAAAACAAATTACCTTACGATCTTGAGTTTGTGTAGCTGATCCCATAGGTTTCCCAAGAAGCAAAGAGACTGAATGAAGAATATCTTCCCTCTAGAATTCCAAAGGAAGCCTCAGTAATCAAACCCACATAGGCACCCACGAGGGGATCTCTTCAATAGAGTTGAAGCCCATGTGCCAAGGCTTGATGAAGAGCCCCACCTAGTTAAAGAAATAAGGGCCTCCTTCAAAAGCCCTATTCCAATCTGACATGCTTGAAAAGATAACCAGAAAATAGTTATTAGCTACTAAAAGAATCTCCATATCTCCTTCAGGGTTCCAAACCCAATGTGCCTAGGATTTCAGCACAGGTAGAGAAAGATGAAGGCCCAAAAATTTGCAAATAAGGGCATGATTGCACTAGTATTCAACATCCTCTGAAACTTGCTCAGGTTGAATAACCAAAACTAGTCGATCTTTAGATCTCTCCAAACATCTGTTTACTTTTTTTATTCGAAACATCCCTTTTGAAGAGGAGGCACCTTCCCCAGATTGGGTTTTACCTGTCTATTCCTTACTACTGGCATGCATCGGAGAAGATAGATCTATCATCTCCAAATCCCCTAAGGATACCTGAGAAGAAGGTAGACCACGATTCTCCATGGCCCAACGAACCAAGTCTTCAACAAAAAAGAGAATGAGATGGGGTAGATGACCCACAGTCTCAAACCGCCACATGCCTCACACCAAGGACACACCACACACAAAAACCAGGCAAAAAACAACTACCCAGCAACCAAAAATGATCAGACACCCTTGCCCAACCAAAGAAAAACCCTTGCAAGCAATCTAAAACCCCCCCGCAAGCTACAAAAAGCTCGAAATCTGAGCACAAACACCAAAAGTAGAAATGGGCTAGGGAACGCAGGCCCTAGCTCGCACCAAACCTCCATGCAGCTCCATTAGTTATCTCATCTCCTTGTGTTCTTCATTTAATTGAATAAATAAAATTTATTCTACCAACTTTCCTCTCATTTGATTTAAATAAATCTAAATATCTAAATCAAGCAATTCCATCTAAGTTAATTAATCACAAATTAATTAACTCCTAAATCCTCCATTCCTCTAGCTTTTTCAAGTTGCACATGTAAATCAATTTATTTGATTTACTAATTATTCTCTTTTCATTCAAATATGGCATATTCTTGGAATATTCCACTTATTTGAATTCTCCCTCACAAAGGACCTTTTTTTGGAGTTAAAATGACACTGAGAGGGGGGGGGTGAATCAGTGTCTTAACAGATTTGACCAATTTTTAAAAATTCAAAAAACATAGCTCAGATTTGATCTCAATATTACTCTGATTAATGCATTCATGAGTTGAATGTAATCATTCATAAACAGAATTGAGAGAAGTAATAATCCCAATAGTGAACTAAAACAACAACACAATAAAGTAGTGAGAACACAGAGTAACAAAGAGACAAAATTCTCTGAGTGGAAAACCCTTCTAGGGTATAAAAACCACTCTCGAAATGCCTTCTAGGCTTAATCTTTTAATCAAGTATTCACAATACCTTATAGGCTGATTTTTGAGCACCCACTCCAGGAGCACCAACCCCTCATTTAGAGATATCTATCTCAAGGAGCACTAACCCCTCAAATTATATTTCAAAAAAATAATCATTTCTCAGAGGATCTCTTTGTTTTCAGTTAAGCTCACAACTCTTTGTTTTCTCGTCTACAGAATACCTTAAAGATTCCATAATTGAATCCCTAAAATACTATATAGAGAAGAAATTTACAATATCTCTGCATCTTGTTATATAGATTTTATTACAGAGTTTATCCATACATTTAAATATAGCCAAGGAATGATAATCTCAAAATTACAACAACCGAACAGAAAACATAGTTTTCTGCTTCTATTTATACATCTTTTTGATTTAAATGCCAAAAAAGTAACTATCTTTAGAAGTAACGGCTAAAAAACCAACTTGAGAATATTCAGACTGAAGTTAACAAAGCTATTTATAATAGAAATATTCATCTTGTACCTAGTAGGATTATTAGTCGAGGTGAAATTGATTTCCCAATACAAAATTCGTTTCACCCAGCTAAGAGCCGACCTCAACAAATTTGAAATGTATGTGATCATTTCACTGCTTAAAAAGAGCAACTACCCACCACAGACAAATCTGCAACTCCCATGGCTCCATCAACCATTGTTGAGCTTTCAACCAAAAATGCATCAAATAAAGCTTCCATATACCACTGATAAAGCCGTTACAACTAGCAACAACAAAAACTAAAAATCTCATGATGGCGGCCAGGCTAGGGTTCCATACCCAACCAAAAAGAATACTCATTAAAATTTTCCCTAAACTCTCATTTCCGTTGATGTAACGTTATGCTGAGGGAAAATTTATCACCACCAGACATCCCTATGTTTGTCG
>VDFB02328864.1:0-10320 GCA_007258455.2 Sequoia sempervirens | reverse complement strand
CATTACTTTGGCCCATAAGGGTTTGATTCCTGAATTAATTGTATATATGTATTATGTGTAATTATCTATTCTTTGTTTTTGTTGGTTGTTTGTCTGTTTGTTCTCTCTTTCTCTTTGTTTCTTTTTGTTGTTTTGTGTTTGTTTTTGTCTTCTTCTTTGGGGACCCTCTTTTCTTTCCATCTTGAAATGTAGGGGTTGTTATTCAAAGTATGCTAGAGGCACTAGGAGAGAAATTGATTTGGGCATTTTCAGGCATATCTGTCAAGAGATTTTGTTCTAAAACTTATGTCTTATGGTCATTTTAGCATGGGTCTAAAAGCTATTAGGAGTAAGGTATACTATAGATAACCTCATGAACTATGATTGAAATCTATCACAAAATAGATAAAAAATCTTACTATAAAGTGCCTATTCATCTTAGGGTGATTATATCTCTGATTCAAGTGAAAAATATGACTCCCCAAAACTATCATAAGGTCCATTGTAGTTCTCAACCCATGTTTCAAACTAACCCATGTTTCAGACTAGTAATGTTTGAGTTTTGAGATTTTTTTTAAAAGAATTTCCACAAGTGAAGCCTATAAAAGAAAGAGAAAAGAAAACTACTGAAATAAAGAAAAACTCAATACTAGATGGGTAATTCAAGTATCTCTATGGGGGATATGGACACCCAAATGGTAGTAGAGCAATGCTTTGAGAGAATTAGAGGTATCTCCATCGGGGCTATGGACGCCTGACTGGCAGCAGAGCAATGCCCATGATTTCATTGCACAATAGTTGAAGGGCTCAACCTGTGTAGCTTGGATCTTAGATATAGTTTTTCAAGTGTGGAGAAAGTTCTTATGAAGAAAGATGCACCAATAAGCACACACTCAGATTCAAAAAGTAGTTTATGTTGATTTACATTTGAGATTCTAGCTCAACTTTACTTAAATATTCTGATCATACTTAAGTTAACATGTTTCATAAATCAAAGGTTTTTGGGTGACTAAATCCTTCAGTATCTTAAAAATGGGTAAACCATTTTTCCAGCCGAGTCACCATTTGTTATGCCTTGCATAACCACCCCATTTTAGTTTGGAACAAAATGGGTCCCCCTTGGAGTTGATTTTTATTTGGTTTTTGTTTGGGTCTTAGGAGTTATTTTTTCTCCTAAGTCTTTCATTCTTTTGTTCTGTCGAAAGCGGAGCTAAAACCAAAACTAGACTCTGAACTTTTCCAAAGTTCCTAGTTTGGATTCTATCCCGACTTTGGTTCCGCCTTCCTTCCTTGGTTCTCTTCGTTGTTTGTTGGTTTGTTTTCCACTCTCAGGTCTGTTTTCTCCCTGGGGTAGTTTGTCGTTTTTCTTGCATTTTTTTTTTGCTCGGTGGAAGCGGAACTAGAATTGGAACCTAACTTGGAATTTTCTAAATTTCCAATTTTCGTTCCCATTCTGATTCTAATTCTGCTTGTTTGCTTTGTGTTTGTCTCTGTTGGTGTGTGGGCCAGGTTCAGTTCTTGTCCCGGTCTCGCTTCCCTTCATTTTTTTTTGTCCTTTTTCATTTCTTATTTCTTGGTCGGGACTAGAATCGGGATCGGAAACGAACTTTGAACTTATCCAATGTTTCAAGTTTGGTTTCATTTCTATTTCCACCCCCTTTGTTTCTTTTCTTCATCGTTGTCTTTGTCGTGGGACCAAAGCGGGGTTCAAAGCTGGGTAAGGAACTTGAGAGAGGTTCTTTATGTTGTCTTGAACCCGAGTCCGCGTCCGCCTTGCTTTAGGTGTTCATGAGACTTCACTGTCTGTTCATGTTGTTTGCCCCACCCTCGACCTACTATATTAATGGCATTAATTGCAACCTCTTCGCATGTGCGAATTGATTTTAAATTCCTAATCATGTTTAACTTGCTCATTATCTTTGTTATTCGAGATGTTTAAGCACGCCAGAGCTAGAAGAACTTAGATAGGACCGATTTGATTGTGGAGGCGAGTTGCGGAGCAAATCTTGCTAGATTTCCGGCTCATTTCTTGAGAGCCATGGCTCTTTTCTCGCTTCCTCCGCTACGATCAGTAAGGTTGTCACGTTTTGCAGCATTCCTCGTGCCAGTCTCTTCCAAGTGAATTTTCCATTGTCTTTCGCTTTGTTTTGTTTCCTTTAGTTTTGTCTCTTCTTGGTTTTGTTTCCATTTTCCTATTTTTGTCTTTCATACTTCATTTGTTGTCACCTCGTAGGTGGTTTTGTCGCGTCTTGTTTCTAATTAGGCTTCCATTTGCCGTGGTTTTCGCATCAAATGTCTACCCTTTTGGAACCCTTTTGATCTTGTTCCCATGTCAACTCTTATGTTTTTCTATGTTGGGTTTTTGTGATGCTCCCACTTTAGAGTCGACGGTCGAAAGTAAAGCTTAGGGTTTGCTCAACAACCTTTACAAATATCCTCATTCTAGGGTTAAAGTCAGTTTTTATGTGGTCAAGGATGGGGTTAAGCCCCTTTGTTTGGATTTAATCGTAGGCCCATGTGACCTAGGTCTTTAAAATTCATGTGACTATGTCTTTTGAAAATTCCCTTCGTTTTGCATATTGAATTGGTGGGAGTGGACCCAGGAATGAACTTGTCCCGATGTTGTTTTCCATTAGGATTAGATCCTAAAATGATTCTGCTTTCGGTATTGCGGTATTGACTCTTTATGCTTGTCCTTGAGTGGAATTGGAGCCGGGGTGGAAGTTGAACTTGGAACTAGCATTTAGTTTCTAGTTTGGTTTCTATTCTGGTCCTGGTTTCGATTTTGTCCTAATTTTGATTCTGACCCCACCAGTGTTAAAAAAAAATTTATGTCCTTGGTGCTTATGTGGTTCTGCTTCCGATAAAGGTTGAAGTTTGGTTAAGTTTAAACATTTTTTAAAAGAGATGGAGGTAGGTATTGACTGATGTATTGATTTCTATGTGTTGATCATCTAATACAAGAGTTTATTGCATAGTTTGAGAAATGTTTGGAGCATTAGAAGCGGCTTCCCAAAGAAGCCAATCTATAGAAACTTCAAGGCAGGGGGCTAGGCTGAAGAAGATTAAAGTGGAGCAGCTCCCCTACACTTTGAGGTGTAAACATAAAGAACCTCTCCTCACCGCCAGTAAGGTTGATTTTGATTGGGTTGATATTACTAACACTAATTTGGGTCCTTTTAATTATGAGGAATTGTATGAGGATACATTCAGTCAGGATGAGGTCATAGGAAGAACTGAGAGAATTGTTCAATCAGGTTTGGCCCATGTTGCACTCTTCCCTTTGTCTGTCCAATGTCTGGAGTTGATTCTTGTAGCAACTGGAGCATATAATCCTTCTACTAGGCAGTGTGTGGATGTGAAGGGAAATGTTATCATTGATCTAACACCACAAATGATCAAATTCATGTTTAATGTAACTGCTCCCTAGAATCCTAGGCGACTAAATGAAGTAGAGGCATTGAAGCTCTATAGTGAGAAGAAGGAAGCTAGCAGAAATTATATGAATAAGACTTGGATAAGGTTAGAGAAGAAGTCTCTCACTAAGCTTCATGATCAACCTAAAAGGTCAGACTTTTGCAAGGAGGTTGGGGACATAATAATGATGCTCTCCAGGGTGTTCGGAAAGAGAGATGCTTCTCAATTTAAAGAATGGATGTTTTCATTTATCTAGATTATCTTGGATGGTAAACAATAGTTTGACTAGTCTATGGTGGTATCTGAGAGCATTCATAATCAAATGTTGAGAGTACGAGAAACCAAGAGTTTCTTTATGACCTCTTATGTAGTCTATGCAACTGCCAGAATGGGAATTTTTCCTAGATTAAATGTAGTGGGTATATTGGGAGAAGCTCAAGGGAAAAATAAATTATGGAACCACTATGACCAGCTTACTTTACAAAACTCAGAGTCACATTACAAGAGGGTGAATGATGCATTTTTGTATGTCATCATTAATAGGTTAACAGGAGATGTTGGTTATAGACTAAGCAGGGAGGCCATGGCTTTTATTGCAGAATGGGGACATTCGTATATTCAAAACCCCAATTTTACCTATTTCAGATTGTCTGGTTTTGATGGCCACCCCCACCTATTGCCTAGGTGTTGTAGCAATAGAATTATATTGATGGAAATCATATATCAAGCTTTGAGGGTTAACTTTAAATTTGGCACTAAGCACAAGACTATTTTTCATAAGTTTCCTATGAAATTGGGTGAGTATAGTTGTCCACACATAGTGTCAGCCAAAGCTGTTTGTGATGAATTATTTTATTTAAAATTGGGTTTATACACTTCCAGGATGCATTTTGATCCTGAGCATAAGATGAAATCCCTGCTCCCTAGTGTCTTTGATAAGAATTTTAATCTGTTGGAGGACTTTTGGATAGATATCCAGGATGAATATGATCTTAGGAGGAGAAACTACGAAAGATTGCCTATCCCACTCATGGTGGAGTATGGAATAAAAGAGGATATCCTTGAAACATTGTCAGATGATGGGGTAACATTGGATCCCTAGTATGATGTTGAAAAGATAGGCACTAGGGATCTTGATCCAGTGGATTGGAATGCTAAAGAATCTATTGATATAAAACAAGTTGCAAGACTAGTCTTGGATAGAAGTGTGCACTGGGTTAGCTTAATAATTAACCACCCTGAGGCTCAGTCATCCAAAAAGAGGAAAGTTGCAGGTACTACCCAAGGCTATAAGAGGACAAAGAGAAGGATGGCACCTAAGGAACCCTTAGAGTTTATGCCTTCTAATGTAGAGGAGGAGGAGGTTTCCCAAGACCTCCCAGAGGTACAAGAAGGTGAGACAATTGCAAAAGTTGGTGCCTCCACATCTATTGTAGGAGAAGTATCTGCTCAACCCTCTGTTACACAACAATCAGGTCAGGAATCCCTAAAGGGAACTCTCCACAAGGAAGCTGAGCTATTAAAGGAAATGGAGTCGGGGATTGAGATACATGATATTGCTACCGATTCTTAGAATACTCCATCTGATAATGAGGCTCATGTAGTAGCATCCCTTGATGTAACAGATGATGGAGGGACTGAGAATATATTGACAAAGGAGGACCAGTGGAAGCTCTTTGAGGATGCTAAAAGGGATGTTGATGCCAAGGCACAAGCTGAGGCATTAGCTAAACAATAGGAAGAAGATGCTAAAGCACAATCTATGTTATCATCCAAGCAACAAGAATTGGATGCTCAAGTTAAGGTTGATGAATTGGCTCAACAGCAACAACAAAAGGAGTAGGAGCTCAAGATGAAGGAAGAAAGAGACAAATTGATTTCGCAATAGAAAATTCATGATCTTGAGGAAGAGAAAGTTGCTCAAAGAAGGGAAAAGGAAGCTCTTGAGGCCAAATTCAAGGCACAAGAAGAGGCTCATAAGAAGAGGGAAGAACAAGAACATATGGAAAGAGAGAAAGAGGCTGCTGAGATTGTTGAATATGAGAAGAAGTCCAAGGAGGCATGGGAGTATGTTGAAGAGCTGAAGAAGAAACTAGATCAGATGTTAGAGGAAAGGAGGTTTGAAGAGGAATATTTGAAGAAGGAGTTGGAAGAAAAGAAATTGCAAGAATAGAAGGATAAGGAAGAGGTCGAGAAGCTTGCACAAGAAAAGACACAAAAAGAGCAACATAATGTGCAAGAGGTTGACTCTCAGCCTGAAAATACTATATTGCAGCCTCTATCCTCTGCTACTATTGCTTCTTCTTCAGCACAGATAGCTACTACTCCTACAACTCCCATTTGGCTAAAGCTTGAATTGGAGAGAAAGAAAATAGTTCAACCACACTCTTTAAACTGAGATGAAATGATGAAGGAAATTGAGAAGGAGAGGCCTCAAAAGAAGTCTAGGGTCCTTCACTCCACCAAACCTACAGACACAAGAGAAATCATTGTTGAATGTGCAATACCAATGATGGATAAGAACCAGGATGAAATGAAAATGTTTGATTATCAGTTGGGTACAGTGAACTTGGGAAGACCTACAAGAAATAAGCAAATGAACTTGATTGATATTGTAGCTTCCTCTACCAAGTCCAGGATGATCAAATACAAACAAAAGTAAGATGAGCTTAAGGTTCAATTGGATCAATTGCATAGGTTTTTGAAAGATGTTTCAACTCCTATTTCTCAATAAGCTGTTGCCCCTGAATCTCCAATCTTATTAACAAAGAAGGAAGCTGATGACTTTGTGCATACAAGGAGTAAGGTGGGATTGCTGGAAAGATGGATTGATAGGCTCAATCAAGAGGTTGATGAGGTATTGATTGATATTTTCAAGATTCATGAAATAATGCTTGAGTTGGAAGGGGATTTGAACCAGCATGTTGAATGTCTAGACAAGCAGGATGAATAATATAAGGAGTATCTTAAAAAGCTTAAGGATATTAGCAAGGTACCTAAGTCAACTTTGCTTGAGCATTCAGTTCTTGAGGATGATAATGTGGATTTTGTTGAGAAAATTGTGAGTATAATAGGATACAAGTCCAAGTCTATTCGTGGGCATAAAAATAAGATTCAAGAGGTGAGTAAAGACTTGAATCAATAGATTGATGAATTAGAGGCAATTGTGGCTATTTTAGTCAATCTAGATACCTTGGTCAAGGAGGGTCTTACTTTGGATAGATGAGGGAGAAGTGGAGTAGATTTGAAGAGGTGATGCAAAAAGGAGATGATGGAGAGGATTTGTTATTGGACAGGTTTATGGACATAAGGGAAGAAGCAAAGGCTTCTAGAAGGGAAGTAATCAAATTAAAGGAGGTACAAAAATTGATTACAGTAGAATTAAAGAGGATTAAGTTTGAGGATGATTGGTTGGATGGACTTGATGCAGATACTCTTCAACAAGTGTTTTCCAATTATGATGAGTACATCCTTGAGCATGCAACGTAGAAGTGAGTTGGCTCTCTTCATTGGACACATCGTTTCCTTCTCTCCTCTTTTGTAGGGCTTTTATGTGAACTCAACTCTGGTTCCCTTCCTCAGTTCCACCTTCTTCTTTGGATGTCAGAATTTGTGCAACATTGTACTCGAGCCATCTAACTCAGGATTAGTAGTCTAGTCTTTTGTTCAGTTCTAGCTCCTTAATTGGTGGATCTAAATTGATGATTGAGAGGAACTTGTGCATGTGGCACCTATATGTACTATTTGGTCCTATTTTGTAAAGGTCGGTTAATTGAAGAAAGATAAGGCACCTGATTAGTTCTAGTGATTAGTTATAGGATTTCATAGTGATTAGTTCTAGGATTTCATTTTTGTTAGCAAAGATACTTTTTAAGAAGTTCAATTGAACTTGGATACAATTTTTACAGTTTTATACAAGTTTTTATGTTATCAAGTTTGGACCTATCTGATAAGGTTAATGATGCATGATCAATCTGTATGCCAGTGCTTTGTTGTGCCTAAATGTTTTCTATTTGATGAGAATCAATAGAGGAAATTGGATTTAAAGATTATCTCATTGGGTTATCTATGAATGAAGTTATTATTATGTCTATTTGATCTGTGTTTAAGGATGAGTGAATGATCTATTTTGAAGTAAAGTTTAGTGAATGGTGATGGTATTGAATTAGCACTATGGATGTATGTAGTTGTATCGTTTATTTTGTGGATTGTATCTTGTTGTAGTTGTGGGTAGGTGAATGAACAATCATTATTGATATACATGTCTGGATATTAAGTACTTTCATTCATGTTCTTCTATTTTAAGGCTCTGATCTATCTTTTTATCTTTGTTTAAACCCCCCCTAAACATAGATTAGTTGATTTCATGTAGTTTTGTTCCTTGTTACCAACAAAGGCCCCTTGCACACTATAGTTATATTGACCATTGAGTGACATCAGCATAATTGAGAACCAATTACCAGGACCTTTGGAGTTAGATTACCATGTGTTTTCTTTCTTTTTTAAGAGAAATATAATAGCAATATTTTGTTTAATGTTGTTGTGTTGTTTTGACCCTCAACAGATCTGGTGCTAGAAGGAGGGCCTGAGGAACAAGCTGGCTCGAATTGGGTCATTCTCATCAGATAGGTACGAGAGAGTTCTTAGATCTTCTCAGAACCATGAACCACTCGTTGAACTCCAAACCCTTTTCAGGTACAGACCTCAAGCCCATAGGTTTTTGATCCCACCATTGTCACCACCGCTTAACCCACCTAGGTTTCCACCAAACCCACCTACATCACCTCATTGGCCAAACTCACCCATTTCACAACCTACTCAACCAGTACCACCTCCAAGACCCATGGCATTATTTGTCAATAATCCCTCGTCACTAGGGACTATTGCTGGGGGAATACATGATCTCCCCAAGAACCCTAAGAGGTTTTGTCCCAAGTATATGCATGGAGAATCCAGGAATGCTGAGGAGCACATACACCCATTTAAAGATGTGTGTACTCATGCTCAGGTGGCCCATCATGACATTGTGTGCAGATTGTTCCCCTACTCTTTGGGAGACATGGCATACAACTGGCATCTAAACCTACCCCAAGGGTCGATTCTAAGTTGGACAGACTTGGAAAACACCTTTATTAATCAGTTTCGGGTCTATGTAGACCCTGCTATTCTCTACCACCAATTTTCCACACTAAGAAAAGAGCATCATGAACCATTGCCTTTATTCAATACAAGGTTCCAAAGAATGTACCAAAGGTTACAGGATCCTTATCTGGTTGCTGAGAACATTGCCATTTTGGCGTACTTAAGGGTTGTGGATCCTTTGATTGGCCTATTATTGAAGAGGACATATTAGCCACTTGAAATTGATTCTTTGGCTAAAGTATATCACCTGGCCATCCAATTGCAACAACATATAAGTTTTCAATCTGGGAGTCTAGGAGGAGTTCTTCCTCCTATAGGATACCAAATGCCCAATCCACCCCCTTTATTCAATACGGTCCTAGGGATGTCCTACTCCCAATATGGACCTATGTCTGAATTCCAAGTTTCACCTCCCTTACCATTCTTCACCAATGGTCCCCAGGACTCCTAGCAAACTCAAAATTACCAAAATCAAGTGGAGGATGGAAATCTTGTTAATCAACCCCTCATAGTGAAGTCTGCGAGAAAGGGTGAAAAGACTCTACAATTGACTAATGAATGGAGACTCTCAAAAAACCTATCTCAAATGTCCTACTTGATATGGCCCAACTTAGACATAACCCTCCTCATAACAAAACCAAGGTTTTCATAATGGGGTATTCTAATCATAGTGGTTACTCTACTTGAACTCCAACCCGAGTACAACACTGTCCCGATTAGAAGAACTATCAAAATCAAATTCACTCTAGCAATTATCAAAATCAGAAGAGAGGATACAATCAAAGGTCTAATAACAATAGATAGTGGAACACCAGGCCTAATAATGGGGGAGTCTCCCATAATTACCAAGAAGGTGATGAGAAGCAACACACTACTAGCATAGTAGACCTCAACTTCATGACTAATTGGTGTAGGCTACATGATACTGGAACTCATTCTGAGGTGAATTGCCCAAAGATGGAGAAGATGGTTAAGATAGCCCAAGTTGATGCTCCATTACAAGGTGCTTCTAGTAAATCTGGCAGATCTACTAATGCTGAGATGACTTATGAGTTGTTTGAGGAGGAGTCTTCATTTCCTAGTTAGGAAGAGAAAGAACTGGTGGAAGATGTGTATGATGCCTAGGCTTTCCAAACCAAGGGAGGCCATTTCCTCAAAAATCAAAATAAGGGGCCATTCACCACATCTTCTCCTCAAAATAACGTGGTCCTGCCAAATTAGAATCGGATAATAACCCACTACCACCAAAGGGGCCATCATATTTTCAGAACAAAGGTAGTCCACCTTTCTTTCCTAAGTATCAGGTAAAGAATAATTCAAAATTTGATTTCATTGCAAAAATGCATAGGCAAAAAAATTCAGTGTCATTCTTTGATGTTATGAATGGTGCCCTACTCAAAAGGAAATCTTGTTGAAAGCCTTGGAGGAAGCAGACAAGTCAAAAGGAAAACAAAAGGTGACTCCCACTAATGAGATGAATGCAACACTCTATAAGGGTAAGATTGGTACTCCACCTTTCCTTTTGAGTTTAAGAATTTTTGGAAAGAATCTACATAACTGTCTATTAGATTCTGGGGCATCAAGAAACGTCATGCCATTTTCAATTTGTAAGAAGTTAGGTCTAAGTCCAATCCAGACTAACAAAAAATTTATTCAATTAGATAAAATGAAAGTTAATGTGGTAGGAGAGCTTAAAAATATCCATGTACAGATTGGATTTGATCCAAGGATCCAAACTTATATGGATATCCATGTTGCAGATATCCCAGAAACCTATGGTAT
>VDFB02328862.1:0-67453 GCA_007258455.2 Sequoia sempervirens | reverse complement strand
ATTGTGAGTTAAAATGTCTTTGTAGTGAATAAATGAACAAAATGTAAATCGAGCGTCTATTAGTCTTTATGGTTATGAATGTTTTCATATATATTTAAATGTGAATTTTAATGGTTATCACGATTGATTGGATTGATCTTCGAATTGAGATTGTGTATCGTTGATTGTTGTCATTGTCATAATTGTTGTCTTTGTTAAGGGTGAATAGTTGCCATACTGCAAGGGTAGCTTGAGAGGAGAAATAGAGGTCTCCCTTGGACACCCAGTTGAATTTGTGTCAAAATTGATTATTTTTGCTTCGATTGAATTTGATGATCTCTTTATGATGAGGCCACTTTTATTCTACTCCTTTCGATTTATGATTATGATACTTATATAGTCTTTTGGTGGGGTCCTTGATGATAGTCTTCCTTATTGTGTTAATTCTGATTGAGGAGACTTTGTTGCATTATCTTTCTTGTGGTCATATTTGAGATGGTTGGGAACTTGATATACTTGAATTACCTTCAATAGAAGGTTGTGGATTTATGATGTTTTTGGCTTCCAGAGGCAATGGAGGAACTTGACTTATGTTGATTTTTGCACAGTTGTTCCGTTGTGATTTATTGCTCTTATTTTAGATTTTGAGCTCATGAGTAGTACTTTGTACTATGGTGTTGACTTTTGATGTGGTGGGTGGTACCTCCTTTGTTCTTGTTTCAGTGATATGGAAAGGGTTTGCGAGATGGTTCATGCCTCGCATGTTTTGTGTTATATTCACCTTGATTTCTATGTGAGATAAGGTACACCCCTTGCATGTTTTGGTTTGGGTACCCATAGGGAGAGTGGCTCTTCATGGGGGCCGGCGCACAAAGGGGCTGTTAGGGTAACCCATGGAAGAGTTTCCTTAAAAAGTGATAATTTAATTAATGAACTGGTGGGTTTTGGGTAAATAAACATTAAACAAGATTAATTATGTTCCTCACCCATACCGTTAGTGCTATCATAGGCTAAGGATGGGATGAGAAGACCTGGTTGGTAAGATCACTGCCTTGTCCTCACGAAAGGTAAGTGGTTCCGCATGAGTCACCCTATGGAGCGGTGCCTTGAGATAGGATGCCTGGATAACCATAGATGGAGGCAGTACATTGTGATAGGTTGCCTGGATAATCCATGTAAGGCCATGCGATGATACTCTCCCACAATACCCGTTTATGTTCCCTTGTTTGGTTGCCTCTGGGAGTGTTGATTGAATTGTTGATGTTGTTGAGGCAATTGGTTCTTGGTGATTGTTGTTGAAGCCTCCAAGTTCTACCTTTTAGTGTTGCATACATGCCTCATGACAACTTGATTGATGTTAATGAAGGGTGCCCTTGATATTTATTGTTGGTTTATCTTGCAATTTTATTTGAAGGCTTGGATCCTATTGTTGTTGGCACCTCTTATGGTTATTTAGTGTTGAGTTATAATCTTGACATTTGGATTTGTTGGAGTTTTCATTATTTTGTTTTGGCTAAGTGATGGAAATGTTGTGATTTGTTATCTTATGTTGATGATATCCGTGTTGTGGAGTTTGGTTTGCTATTGGTTCATTTGATTGTTTTGGATTGCGGTATGGGGATCTTTCTTGTCAACTCCTAGCACAGGGGGTGGTCCTTCGGGTCCACATGGTCAGGTGGAACGTGCTATACACCCCATTGGGTTCCCAGGTTGTGTTCATGATGCAGAAGTAGATACAGAGTTTCCAGAGCTTCACTTGGTTGAAGACTACTTTTCACTTGGTTGAAGACGCATATGTACTCCTGAAGTGATGTAATGTACTCCTGAAACAATTGTAATGTATTATTATGTCCATGATGTGTTGTATTTATGGAAATATACTCCACCATTGTAATGTTGAGCTATGAATTGAAATATAATAGAATGATGTATGTATCTTTTATATTTCCTTTGATCATGGATGGTTGTATATGTAATCTTGATTCATTTGTTAATGTTGTGATTTTGGTTTTAGGTTTTCATGACGCCATCTTTTGTACCCCAAAGGACGTAATGGTCATTGTAATTGTATTATTGCTTATATGTAATATATGTTCATGTTCATCTTATGTTATGTTTCACTTTCAAAAAAAATTTATTGTGCTTTTATTGCAAGTTCTTGTTGTCCTTTGGGGATCACGTGGCGGGGCGTTACAGTTAATCTCCATGCCACATGGAAGTACGTTTATAGAATTTCAATGCTAAGAATGTTAGCAGTCACCTTTCATTAGTCTACTGATCGGTGTTTGCAAAGAGAAGGTGGTTGTCCTCACTGATGTGATATCACTTTTAGTTTTGACTCCAAGTCTGATCATAAGATTAATGTGATTGATATTTCTTATGAATCCAAACTGTTAGCATGATAAATTATTTTTATCACATTAAATTTTATGCATATTATTGAAATTGATGATGAAGACTGCAAGCACAATATCAGGCAACCGTTCAAGAATTTAAAGCACTGAATCTATTTTAAATTTTATTTTGCAATGATGCTAAGTGAGCATTTACTCACCCCAACTATGCAACGTAGGGTAGGTGGCCCTGTGACCCAAGACATTGGATTAGAAATATTATGGGCCCATTGGATCAAGAAAAAGAATGCTATACTTCACGCCAAATTAAAGGCTTTTGATGGTGACATTATGAATAACACCATCCCCTCTACCACACCAAACCAATTTAATGCCTATACACTATTGCTGCTAGTATATACGGTCTTAATAATATAGGCGATCAACCACTTGAGTAGAAGGATCAGTCAATGGCTACATCTAGAGCAAGCAATAGGGTAAGTTTCTTGAGACCCCCACTTGGCTTGAATTTTTGACTATCTGAATTAATGCCTATTCGCTCGACCATATCCTCAGCAATTATATCTATTCTCTTTTGCAATCTCGAGATATGAGAACTATAACGATCATCGCTTACTCTACCTTAATAGCTGCTTCATTATCTATTTTGCCACATTGCTCAAACTGTCATTAAATGTTGCGATCCGCAATTTGATTGAGATATCTGAAATCTGTCATCTTGTCCAACATGCAGCGTGGCCATCAACTGCAATTAATGTTCCTTCTTGTTGAACTTAGGGTGTTAATGGCGATGGTAACTCCCACTCAACTTCTAGGGCAAGTCATCATGTTCCATACGGTAAAAGCATAAATGCATACTGGGAGAAGAATAAACAATAGCATCATCTTCTTTTATTTACCTTCTTATGCAGTAGGCGGGTGGGAAGTCAATTACGATGAATTTCGGTCAAGTTTTAGGATCTTGTCCGCAATTTTCATTTTAAATAAACATCCTATAAAACCCTATCCCTATCGAGACCTTATTTTCAGGTTGCAGTTCGCCAAAATGGAGGAGAAGAAGATCAATACCAGTGGGGAAAATGTCTGGAGAAGTGGGAACCATTAGCGGCGAGGATAGCAGCATCATACAGTAAATGAAAAGGTCAGCAAAGAATGACAGATATTAAATATGATGAACAACGGGGATTTGCTTAATTGTCTTGCATAGGGAATGATATATTCTTCAAATCTTTGGCATAGGAATAGCATGAGTGGTGCTCATGACTGCATAAAACCCCAAGGAGAGGTTTTGCAGAATATAAACCACATCGGGGAAGGCGTGAGGAATATGATGATTGAGTCTTCATACTTCCCCATTCTTCACAAATCTTACCCAGGTCAAAAGTGTGAAGGAGACTTATGCCATGGCCTGGAGAAGTATGGTGCGACCTGCATAATATGCCTAGACCAGTTACTACTTCTACAACAACAACAGCTTAAGTACAGATAACTCAAATGAATCCTTTCGTCTAAATCCCAAAAGGAGGAGTGACAACCTATTAGGTGTAGCCTCACCAAGGATCAATATCGCATACAAATTTACTCCACATATTTCTTGTTTTCTTTTATATTTTTTTTTTCTTCTTTTTAACAACAAAATGTACATTTAGATCAAGAATGCATATGTTCCTTAAACTAGATAGTTATTGCCATTGTACTCATAGCAGAATAAAAATTACAAATTTTAGAAATAAGGGAACAATTTTATGCTCGTTCTCCTCCAGCTAATTTATAAAACACCATGCATTATTTTCTTCAAATCTTTTTTTTTTTTTTTTTGAATGCAATTCTATAGACTCTAATTATTACACCAAAACTTAAAATCAAATGAGCATGCCAAATAACAAGACATCTATTTCCAATCCTCTTTCATGTTACATCCAACAATAGTTTCCCATATTATAAACAGATTTAAAGAGATATAATGAAGGACACACGATTGCTTAGGTTTTGCTCTCCACCCTTCCGTAATGGCATCATGGAGCCTCGTGGGCTCTAGCCATACCCCCGAGCAAGGAATTATTTAATCTCCATGATGATAAATGGAGCCTTCTCTCAGTTTTACAAAGGAATGAAACTAATGTAGTACAAATTTCATGCATCTATGCTCTCTACTTTTTATTTTCAGCCATGATCCATACATTTTGCCACTTTCTTTCAATAAACAAGTGAGAATAGGAGGAACTTATCTCTTTTCCTTTAGATGAAGGGATTGAACTCTCGCATCCATCTTTCCTCTCCAACCATCTTGATCACTATCTTTCCAAAAAGGTGGAATCCTTCCTCTTCTTGTCATTCTTCTACCATTTCCATTCAAGTTCTCCAAGAGGAGAAGTGGGTAACACCCCCTCATTCTTCTTCTTCAAAATATATAGAGTTTCAACTTGCAAATCTTGGATGGGGATGTGTGGAGTGTCCTCCTTCTCCATAAATGAGGGTCATTTCCTTATTAAAGAAGATGCATGCACTTGGACAATACCTCAATCTTTTCACCACCCATCCACTCCTATAAATTCGCCACTCTTCATTATGAGGACTTTTGAAGAGTCAAATCATGTTCTTGGGATCATATTGCATGCCCACTTGACCCCTACAACTATGGTATAGACCCTAGGGGGTTTATTTTTGTATCCCAACTAAAGAAATTGACCAACAACCCTCTTTAAAGTCCCACCTAAGGTTCTATCCGAGTTTCACACTTGGATAAGGCTTCCTAAACCTTAACCCCAACTCACATCTCACATGACACAATTAAATAACCTTTCAACCCAAAAGAACAAACATAGTAACTATTTTCCCTCGGCTCCAAAATAAGTGAATCAAGTACATAAGCACAAAAAGGGTGTCTTTCAATTTGTTCTCATTGGTTATGTGTTCTCGTATTAGCACCCCTTTTCTTTCCTGCACATTACCAATGAAATCATAAGCAACAATCATATATCACATTAATTTGGTAACTAAAATAAGATTTAATTGTGCAACCATTTCATTAAAAGTCCAATTCACATTCATAGTTTACAATTGCTTAATACTTCCATGGCAATGATAATAAAACATTTCAAAATGAAATACAAGCACATTTTCATGAAATCACACTATGCATTGCCTGAAATATATCTAAGCATCTATAAGTATATAACAAAATTAAGATTGTATTATTCACATGCAAAGCGGGGTCTTACAGCTTTTAGGTACTAACTATTTCTATCAAATTTGTGGGTTCTGTTGGGAAAAGAAAGAAAGCTTTGAAATTATTGACAAGTTTTATTGCAACTCACCATTTAAAGACAAAATCTAAACATACTAATGAGTTAATGCAGGTTCGATTGTCGAATAATATCAACAAAAACCTTGTGTTTTCTTTTTATTAAGTTTAGAAAATTTCATTTGGGCTTAAAATAAGATGAGTTTTTTCCATTCTTGGTGAACCTATAATAAATACACTCTTCCCTTGCACCTAGCATGATCTGGGGAATCAAAAAGGTTACTTTTTCACAGTCTTGTTGTCTGTACTCTTGAGTGGTGTTACTGTATGCTCTCCCTTTTGTGACTCCTAAGAACAATCTTAGGGATCAAAAGTTACACCATAGCCATTTAATTTAGTAGTGATGCTTTCTTTGGGGCCTCAACACCCTTTGATTTGATCTTAAACATGTTTCCTGATGGGCTATATAAAGGGGAGAGAACGAAAGTTGTACCCTAAGGAGTATCTAGCATCCTTCAAGCCAAGCCTGGTGACCCTCAACTCACCAAGACACGTATAGGTGAAGAGAAGAGAGGAGACCCCTCTCAACTCAGACATATCAAATGAGCTCTCTGTCCATAGCAAACCCCCACTGCGAACCTTGTTTTTAGTATCCTGGGAGCCTTTCAACCATGAGTTGTAGTGGTGCAACATACAAGGATAAATGAATGAAGTTACTCAGCATGTCCTCCCTTGAGTTGAGATAGAATCTTTTTGGGTTGCTAGCAATAGCCTCTAAAGGTGAGAAAGAAGGTGAGCCTACACCATATTGAGCTTGTGCCACTAGGTGTCTAGCTATCCACTCTTGTATAGAAAGGTATTGAACAATTATTTTTAATTGTTTAACTATCCAATCTTTCAAGAGTATTTATCACTTTACTATGAGTTGGGCTACTGCAAGTTTACACACCTTGATTGAATAGCTAAGTTGTGCTTGTATTTAAATGTCTTAGGTCTATTATTACTAGTGATACCACTTGGCCTTAGGGATTTATCCTTTTACCAAAAGTCAAGTTGAAGATTCAACAACTATATCTTACTGTATTCTGTATTTCATTAGTGTTATTTGTCCAAAATTTGCAAAATCAAACAACTACAGTCACTTAGAAAAACTAAATTTTAGGGAAAAGATAGAAATCTATATTTGTTAACTTGTGTGCTGAAACTATTTCTACAACATAATTGTAGAATATGTGCAACACATCTTGTAATTTGTGCAATGCAATTTTCTTTGTGAACCCTAACTGTTAGAAGTCTAAAACACATCTGTGATAGTCAAACCCTAGAAAGTTAGAACACTACAATTATAGAAATTAGCACCAAAATTGTCTCTGTCTTGCAATACAATAGTCTTAAATATAAACTACATCTATGTTCAAAAACTTAGCAGATTCAGGAAATCACATTTGTCATAATTAGTACATCTTGTTCGGTGAATATTTTTTATCAACCAACTAATGACAAAATGGTTATATCAGCCATAGTAGGGGACTATAGTTGGGGTTAGGACTTAATTGTCTTAAATTAATAAAAAATAATTATCTTATACTTAGAATGTGAATTCGATTAATATATTAACCCTAACTCTAATGCTAAACTCTAAACCCTAAATCCCAAACCACAAAACTAACCTAAACCTTAACTATAACCATAACCCTAAAACTGACTCTAACTTTAGCAATTATCATAACCCTAACCCTAACTATATCTCTAACCATAATTACAACTATAATTCTAACCCTAAACCTAGCCCTAATATAACCCTAAACCTAATCCTAATCCTAACCTTACCATAATTGTAATCCTTACCCTAAACTTGACCTTAATTTTATATCTAACTACAACTCTAAACTATCTTGAATCATAACCTTTACCCTAAACCTAACTTTAATTGTAACTATAACTATAACCCTAACCCTAAATGTATATCTAATTTTAATCGTAACCCTAACCCTAACATGAGCCCTAATCTTAACCCTAATGCTTACCCTAACCCTAACCTTAACCTTAACAATTTTATCTTCCATGTTGCGTTGCAAATGCTACTAGCATATATATATTATTTACTAATAATATATATAAAATGCAGAGAGATCCTTCTCGAGGCACTAAATCAACTGACATTTAATAGTAAAAGCCTCTAAAATCTCACTTATCATGTGAAAGATAAATATTGATTTTCCAACTAGATGAGAATGTTCTATTTCCATTTGCAATATTTTTTGTTAATTTGATGGCAACTTTGTTTCTTCTTTTGCATTGCTTTATGTTTTAAATATGTATGCAAATATTTCAAAATCAGATAAGTTTTTCAGGAAAAAATCTAGATTTACCGAAGTTTATTTCTTTCCATTATTTAGCACTTATTAGTTCCTGCCATGGAACTATAGGCGACCCCTTGAACTTATTTTAATTTTTTTAAAGTTAAATGCACAATTTTTAACTTTTCAAATTCTAAAAATTATTTTTCCTCAATTTTATTGGCTCAAAACTTTTATCCATTATCAAAGATGCAATTATCCCGCTCTATTATCAGAGACAGTGGGAGATGGAAAGAGAAGGTGGGAGATGGAAAGGGAAGGAGAAAAGGATAACTACTTTTAACTTCACTATTTTATTTACGTTTGCAATCTAAATTTCACTAACTCTAAATACTGATAAATTCCCCTATACTTTTACTTCTAACTTAATTATTCTATTTAATGATAATTACTTTTAACTTAACTATTCTATTCACATTTGCAATCTAAATTTAACTAACTCTAAATGCTAATAAATTCCCCTATACTTTTACTTTTAACTTAACTATCCTATTAAAGTTTGCAATCTAAATTTAACCAACTCTAAATGCTAATAAATTCCCCTATACTAATTTCTTTAATATTCTATGTAATTTAAATTATATAGGTTAATTATTCAAATTATTTTTGCAATACAAACCTTGCTAGTTCTCGATATTAATAAATTCAATTATGCTAAATTTTTTGAAGATTTTTTTTTGTTAAATAAATGTATCTATACATTCAAACTATATTTTAAGATTAATTTTTGGTAATATTAATTTTCATTTGCCTTTGATAAATTAAAATATATTTCTTGAAATCCATTTTTGTAATATAAAATCAATTTGATAAATTGAACAAAACTAATTTTCTTTAAAAATAAATAAATATAAAAATAATTAATTTATAGATAGTTTTAATATAATTACTTTTAAAATAATTTGATTATTTTAAAAATTAAATTATATAATTTTTTGCTAATACTAAATTAGATGCTAAATTAGTTTGATTTATTTTATTTAAAAAATAAATTTACTAAATCTATTTACTTTGTTAATAAATGTCAAATTCCTTTATAAAATAAATTTTTAACTAAAATCTATGTCTAAATAAATCATTCAATTTTAAATTTTCTATATAACTAGAAACAAGTACTTTGTATTTTTAATTTTATTTCATACTTATGGGTGTGCACGTGCAATTGAGGTACGAATTTTCTGGATTTAAAATTGAGGCTCAAATTTTTTGGATTTGAAATAACTATTTTTTAAACCGTTTCTTGCATAACTGTTTTCTCATTTGAATATAATCAATCTATATAATTGCTTCATAGTTCATTGTGAATGCTTCTTCCTCTACAATTTGTAGGTGATTCAAGTACAAATTCATATTTATGTTTTGTGGGTAAAAGATGTTGGAATTATGAAGCCCAATCGATTCATCTATCTAACTGTTTTATTCTTTGATGTTTCATTTCTTTCTTTTGTCCTCTCATATTCTTGATTGTAACAAACTTCAAGATGCTCTCTTTGGAGTTGGGTAGTTGAAATGTAAAAAGGACAGTAGTGTGAGCTGCTGATATTGTATTTTATCTGAATTAATAGAGTGTCCTTGCTTTAAAAGTGGATTTAGTTTGCATTTTCCATGAGTACATTTTGCAAATTTATTACCATTCTAAACATTTGTATTGGTCATATGCTCTTTTTTCCCCTTTAGTGCTTTTGAAGTGTCTTAGTGTATTGTTCTATTTTGAATAATAGTCAAAATTGCAAAGCAAGGATACCATGGGTGCAATGTAATTTTACATATTTTAAAGGTATTGTCAAGTTCTTGCAAAATTTGTTTAATTTTTGTTTGTATCTTATCAATAATCTTTTTAAATAGTGAAGTCAAATGAATATCAACAGTAACATTTAAAAGAATGAAGTGTACTTAATATTTTTATTAGTGAATAACATACATTTACAATACAATTTTGTCATATTCTTTCAGGCACTTTGTTAAATAGATTACATGTATTCTCCATGTCAATAATTGAAAGATCTTCTCATTATTTTTTATGAAATCCAAGTATGTTTGATAAATTATTATTAATAATGATATAAGATAATAATATGGTTTTATAATATAATAGAGCTAGTTTTAAATCTATTATATTTGATTATATATTATATTAATTTATTAAATTCATATTAATATATTAATTTTAACATGACATTATAATAATATATACTGTATAATATGTAACATATATAATCTTTTTTTTTTTAATTTATAAGAAGAAAATATTATATAAAAAAATTAATGATTGCACTATTTTTTTAAGATATTTTCCACAACAATGTTAATTTCATTATATTTAATTTTTCTTAAAGTAAATTGTTTGATTTTTTACTTTTTTAAGTTTTGAATTTTTTTTTCCCTCATCTCATTATTCCAAAGAAAATCAATTAAGCAGGGTTAAGGAGGGTTTGTAGGTGAACTTCATTCAAATAATGAAAATGATACACCATTTAAAATATTTGTTTCTTTAATACATAAATTTGCATAATGTATTATCAAATTTTCATATAGATAAAATTTATGATATACCTTAAGTATTTTAGTTAAGTTGATTTCCATATAATTGCAAGGGTGTGTAATAATAATGTTAAAAATTGTTTATTAAGGTGAGTGTTATAATTAATATTACATAAATATAATCAAAATAATCTAATTTGAAAGTATTAATAATTAAGAATTAGGTTTAGAATTAAGTTTATTATAATTATAATTATATAAATTAATTTACAATTATAATAATAATATTTTTTAATTAAATTATGATTAGGGTTATAGTTCACTAAAATAAAATTAAATATTTTAGTAATTTAGAATTAGAATTAAAATTATATAATTATTTAACTTTAGGATTAGAATATATAAATATAATTCTAATTTATTAATTATTATTTTAAAATTAAAATAATTATAAAAATAACTATAGATGTTTTAATCAATTATATTATAACCATATCTTATTTAGTAATTATTTTAAATGTTTAATTAAATAATTAGTGGTGAGAATTTTTATAATCAAATAATTAATTACAACATTAGTTTTATAAATTAATTAAATTATAATTCTAGAGCCCTAATTATTATTAATAATTATAATTCTAAAATCATTATAATTATGATTAGGTTTAGAAATAGGGTTAACTAGTTTAATGGTTAGAATTATAGATATGATTAGAGTTAGGGTTAGGATTATTGTTAGAATTAGGATTAAAAATAGGGTTAAGATAGAATTAGAATTAGATTTCAAATTAATGTTAGAATAAGGGTAATGAAAAGGTAAATAATGTTCCCCTTAATCACACTTCAAAAATTTATCTTTATGTTAGGGTTAAAATTAGAGTTTGGTTTAGAATTAAAATTAGGATTAGAATTAAGGTTATAATTATGGTTAAGATTAAACTTAGGCTAAGGCTTACAATTAGGAAGGGTTAGGGTTAGAATTAGGGTTTCAATTATGTTTACAATAGAAGTAGGGTTAGGGTTAGAATTAGAATGAGAACTATGATTAGGGTTACAATAAAAGTTATAATTAGGATTAGAATTAAAATTATGATTACAATTATAGTTAGGGTCAGGCTAAAAGTGAGGGTTATAATTTACTTAAGTTATTCTAATGCATATAAACCAATACAATAATAGCCACTATTAATGCACAATGATAACTTAAATGCCGAATTTCTCACTTAGTTCACTTAAACACCTATCTTCATCAACTATGTCCTAGCAATAGTAGTTACTATCAACACACACCAATAATTCACATAATAAATTACTTATTTAATTCACTTAAATATTTATTCTAATCAATTATGTCCTATTCTTTCCTTTATTTATCTGTATTGTCAAACAAAACTACTTTGAGAATATAACTATCAATTTCTATTTTTCCAATCTAATCAAACCATTGCTAATCTCAATTTTCCTAAAAATCAAAGAGAAAAACCATCTTGCTAGCATTTGGCAGGAACTTCACATCAATATCTAAGATTCACAACAACTAAAAATAGGACTATTCTTGCATATTTTGGCAGGAACTTCGTGTTGAAGTTTAACAGCTTCAGGCTCAATTCTTCCAGCCTTGAATGAAGATATAATTTATTTGTGTTAATGGAAACTTTACTTTGGCCGACCTTCCTTATATAATTCTTCCTTAGCTGACCATCATTGTAATTTAATTATTATTATTTGTATTTATTTCTTGATGGCTGACCTAGTCATTTGTAAAGGTGTGACCTATCTAGCATTGTATATATAGAAGGTCACTTTCCTTCATTCAAGTATCAAGAAAAAGTTTGATCTCCTTCTCCATTTAGTACGAGTTCTTCAAGAAGAGTAGTGTGAATTCATATAGGAGTAGATTGTGTGTCTATTCAAGTGTAGATTGAAGGGTAGATTATTAGTGTGTGTTACAACTATTGTTGGTGTTGTTTATTGGCCTTGTGTGTGGCCTCATTGTAAAGATACTTGTTGCCATTGCTCATATATATAAGAGATATATTTATTGATGGGTTTTTCTTCCTCAAGAGGGTTTTCCAAGGGTATCTGCTGTGTTATTGTGTCTAATTTGAATTAATTTTCTGTGCATTAAATCTGATCATAAAACTAACACTTCGTTGCTCTGCATCGACTTTAGAGAGAAATTGGGCCTTAGAATTTTCTTAAATGTTCCTTTTTCTCTATTTCTCATAACTAATGATTTTATACCTTATCCAAATTGGTTGTTTGATTGCACTTCATATTCTGTAAGTTCATTAAGACACAATAGATTGAATATTGTAAATAACAACATTAGTCATTATTACAGGGATCTCTACTTTTATTTATTTTTACCTCTAGAATTTTTGCTTAAGTTTGGTTTTTGTTGATATAAGAAAAATAAATAAGGAGAGTTTTAAAATATGGAGCTAGCTTGATTCTACCCTCATTCATCTACCCCTTAAATAAACTGATTGCATGATTTTTCTCTCATATATGCCATTTATTGAAACTTTAAACTTAGTTTCAACTTTCTTTAATATTTTGGTTAAATAGAAGGTTAGAGTATCAGTTTATCATGATTCTACCCTCATAGTCTCATTGCATGATTTTTCTCTCATATATGCCATTTATTGAAACTTTAAACTTAGTTTCAACTTTCTTTAATATTTTGGTTAAATAGAAGTTTAGAGTATCAGTTTATCATGATTCTACCCTCATTCATCTACCCCTTAGATAAACTGATTTATAGTCTCATTGCATGATTTGTCTCTCATATATGCCATTTATTGAAACTTTAAACTTAGTTTCAACTTTCTTTAATATTTTGGTTAAATATAAGGTTAGAGTATCAGTTTATCATCCTTCCAATAAATTGGAGGAACATAAATCTAGTTTTCCAGCCAAACCCAATAGCTTGATTTCAGACACTACTTGTCTATTGACTGTCATTAATGTATACCAAAATATAAAAATTGAAAATCCCTTCAATAGTCAGTATAAACCTACTATTTAAAACAAAAATCTTGCTATAAAACTATCTAAGGATTCCATATTTAAAATTCCTCTCATCCAAGCTTGATTGAACTGAGTGATGATAATAGTATTCTCATAGACAAGTGTTTGGTCTTGGTATCCATGACACTAGGGGGAATGGGGATGGGAAGTTGGCTGGAATTGAGAACAACAAGGATCGTAGAATATTTAACCAAACCAAGAGAATCCATATGTTATAACTAAAATGAGGACTTTGTTTATGGCCTCGACTTGGTTGTTCTATTGTTTTACATGGCCCTTGCTTGAGCTCACTTTCTCACATACTTTAGTGGCTAAGAAAATGTATTTACATTGATGTGTCTGGCTAAAACTTAATGGGAAAATGAAGTTCAATCCTCATATTTCAAATATTTCTTATGGTTGGGATGACCAAAGGGGCATAAAGTCTTGTTTTAATGGTTTTCCAATTCAATATTTCATTACCTGTTCTTTGGCATCAAGGCCACCATAGACTTTTCAAGAGTACATTGCATGTTGCGGAATGAACTTGAAGTTCCAATGGCCTCCAATAAGATTCTCATGTGCCTATTGAAGTACATTCCCAATCTCTTACCGCGCCACACACTTTAATACTTGGTTGGGCCCCAGCTTGAACAACAATCCATTGACTAGCTGGAATGCCTTGCTTTCCCATGCTAACCGTTAGTGGTTTCTTGCTTGTGATTCATGTATATTATATGAGGTTTGATTAATACTTGAAATAAAATAGCAATCAACATTAATTAGAAAGAGGCAGCGATAAATATTGATAGAGGGAATCCATTCATATTTTTGCTCATCAAAAACTTGTTAAGTTTTGCTTTCAAAAACCTGGGATGAAAAACATCTCACAAGTAGTTAAATTGTGTTATAATAATGTCCAATGAGATGGTAGAATATTTGGTTTTAAAAAGGATAACACACCCAAATCCTTATAAGTTATCTCAACTTCAAAATGGTCAGCAAATACTGATAAATGAACAATGCTTAGTTGATTTTTAAATTGCTTGGTATAAGGACAAAATTTATCTAGAAAAATACATATCTATAAATTTATAAGTATAGATGTTTAGTCTATAAATAAATACACATTGATTAAGGGTGGACTACATTATCTCTTCTTTAAAAAGTTTTTGACATTTTAGAATATGGGCCATATTCTATTGAATAGCTCTAAAATTTGAAACATAGTAGACTATCTTTATTTAAGTATTAATTTAAATTTTTAAACCATGTTTCCAAAAAAAAAAATGTAGACTAGATAGCTACTCAAAATAGAAAGAATTTTCTATGTAGATTTTACTCATGAAGTAGATATTCTTGTTGCTACAGCAGGTGTGCCAAATTTGGTTCGTGGTCATTAGCTAAAACCTGGTGTAGTACTAGTTGATCTTGGCTTAAATGCAGTAGAGGTATGACACCTTCTAACTTCCTTTTTCAAAAAAAGTTGGTAAGTAAAAGATGGTTAATATATAGCAAATTAAAACTATTGCTTCCACTTTTGCATGATCCTAGTGCTAAAAGAGAATACCAAAATTAGTTAGTCATGTTTCCTATGAAGAGGCTTCAAGAATAGCTTCAACAATTAATCGTCTACCATGTGGTCTTGGTCCAATAACTATTGCAATGCTTTTTTCCACTACTCTACAATCATAAAAATGGGCATATGGGTTCAATTGAAATTTTTGATGTTTGATTTAGGCCTTTTGCAATACACGTCACATTATAAGTTTTATTAGGCTTATAAATGAGTTATCTAAATTATTGAATAGAATAAAAATATCATTTTCTATTATAAGGCATTTTTTGGAGACATTAGGAACCTATAAGAGGACTTGGAACTATATGCTTTCATTTTCATTTGTGCAGAAAACTATAACATTTAAGCAAGTTGGTTATACATGACTCTATGTACAATGAAAGTTCTAAAGATCTTCACTTTTTGAAAGAGGATATTTTTATCATATATGCTATATGGTTAAGGAAATATTTGAACTCATAAATATTTACATAATGCTAGCAACATGTAAATTGTGTTTTCTTCATGCCTAAAAGCACAACCAGAGCATGAGAATTTTGAAGTGAGCAAAATTCATGATCAAATTCCTAAATTTAGGTGACAATTGCTTTATCTTGACCAATTGTTCCTAAAACACAATAAACTCAACAAATAAAACAAAATTATTCTAAAACTTTCCGGCAAGAACTTCGTAGCTCTGCAGCTCTTGTTATTAATTGTTTAATCTAACTGCATATAACTAGAATTTGTAACACATGCAAAAACACATACTCTAACATATTAATATACATATAATTTCTATCTATATAATCCTTTAATCTCTTTTAGATGCTTTTGCTAATATAAATAAAACTATAATATTATTATTTTGCTATAGCCTTTGAATGAATGAAGGTTTTTAATAGCGTCCACGAGGCCAAATAGCCTATGGGACCCACAAATCAGCAACAAAAGTGAAACAACACCTGAAACAGAAACCATCGCCCATCGACTACTTGATCTCCCTTTCCTTTTGTAATTTGGATCTTCTGCTATGTATTTTTACCAAGTAATCAACACTTTTCGATATACTCTCTACCTCAAATAAGTTGTATAAAGTGTCCACATTTAGAATCTCGATATAATTGACCCGAATATCCGAATAAGCTGGACATTCCATGATGTAATGCCATTCCATCTCTACAAGCCCTAAAGTACATAACCTACATATCCTATCAACCCATTCTTCTTTAGGTGTCATCCATCTACTAGTTTCGCATCTTAATTGGTGCGAGCTAGTTCTTAGCTGAGCTATTAGCATTTTCGCTTTCCATCTTATTTCCACACCTATATAGTTTTTTTGAGTATGGTCATTTGAGGGATTAAAGTGCTTGATGTAATACTCTCTTTTTCTTGATAACTCCCTAGCCCACATGCTTTCTTTAACTTTTTGTTGCACGTACATTTTGATTGCCTTAATTTTATTTGGGAAATTATCTATGTTGATACCCCACATGCTCAGCCACTTGTTATTTTGCTTCATCCATGTGCCTTTCCTTCTATTCAATTTCTCTGTTGCTGCCATTTTAGGCCAACGGGACACCTCCATTTTAAGTTACATTTTAAAGAAGTAGGTAGCCTGGTTGATTAACAGGGGAGAAAGAAAGTTGTATACAAAATAAACCATCGCAAGCGACTCACCGTAATATTTTGTACAGATTGTGTCGTGCTATCAATGGACAAAGTTTGCAGGAAAAGTATTACGAAACCATACCAAAGCAGATCTTTTTTCAAATGAGACGAACCAAAATCGAGATCCTTACAGCTGCTCCAATCTATTCACAATAAACGAAGCTAGTGAAAAACAATCGAAGGCAAACAAAAAATCTGCACACTGTCAAATCTTGAACGTTGCGTGCCAATGAAAATGCCTTTATTGCTACTTTTTTTCAAATTCTTGATCCCCAGAAATAGAATGCTGGGAGGGAAAAATAGTCGTAGATACGCAAATAAACGGTGATATAGAAAAATGGTGAGGAAAAATGGTGACGAAAAACGGGGACGAACGAGATAATCTCTATCGTCTTGCATCAATACAGATGTCTTGACAGTTGCAGATGTGTTAACTCGACTAGCTACATTTCAAATAGAGAACGTCTTGGATGTAAATAAATAACTTTTTATTTGTACATTAGATTTACTTATATTTTTTTATGTAAATGAAAAAAAATATTTATATAATTCATAGAAAACATTCCCTGGCAATCACCTTTTGTGTGGGACGAAACACCCCTTCTCCTGTCATTCTGAATGGATTTGATCTTTATTTATGTAGCCTCCCTCTTTCTCGTTGAACAAGCAAAACAAATAAATTTTATGTAGCTAATCATTATCCCTTGAAAGGAAAAAACAAAAACAAAAACAAAAAAAATTGAATTCAAAATAGTACAAGGAAAATTCGTGTGGATGATGCGCTCCCACCTTGCTTTTAACTGTACGCCATTAATCTTCTCTTAAGGATAATTTCTTTTTTATGGACTGGGTTGGCAGCAGCTCATAAATGCAGTCTGAACGTTGTAAGAATGTACATAGTGAAGAGCAAAGAGGGCTCAGTCAATGATCATAATTTTAACCTCTTCAATCTTTTTCAAAAATTTAGTAGAGAGCAAAGAGGATCCAGTCATCTGAACGTCATTTCATTTCTAGTTTTTTCAGCCTCTTCCAAAATTTAAGGAAAAGGCTATTCAGCCCCCAAAAAGCACTGTCTATGTAGGCCACAATTTGCACCGGCTCATCCGATGTCTATACCATGCTCTTGTATATTCCTTTGACTTTCTGTGCACCAACCGGCCGTGTGCTACAGGTAGGTCGTATTTGTCAGATTTTTTTGGTTTACAGTGCCCAATAAATATTTTTACTGCATTTTTTAAGTTTGCCATTTTCCTTTTTTTGCTGCTTTGCCTGTGGCTATTGGTTTCCGATCCTCCAAACTCTTCCTGCTGGTATTGACCTTACACTTTACAATTTAGTGAGCTACAACCTGAAAATTAGGTTTATACGAAGGTTTTAAAGTATGTTTAATGAAATGAAAATAATTAATGTATTAAGTATATATTAGCATAATTAATATATAATGTATATTTTATATATTATATTTTTAACAAAACTATTAAATATAACAGTAATAATAATCTTATATATGTATTTAATAGTTTTGTTAAAAAGTATAATACATAATAATAATTAGTATAATTATATTATTTATAATTTTTTTTATTATATAAAATATACATTATATATTAATTATGTTAATATATGCTTAATTATGATAAATCAAAATTAATGGATAAGAATATAATTATATATATTAGGATTTTAATAAATAATATTAAAATCATTTTAAGACTGAAACCAATTAGTATTTTAATATATAATATATATTTTATAGAATAAAGAATAAATTATAAATAATATAATTCTACTAATTATTATTATATATTATATTTTTTAACAAAACTATTAAATACATATATAAAATTATTAAAACTATATTTAATATAATTAGTATAATTATACTATTTATAAAAAAAAATTATAGTTTAAAAATTGCACATTTATATTACACTAAGGATAGCGTGATTATAATATACATTAAATATATTAAAATACTAATTGGTTTCAACCTTAAAATGATTTTAATATTATCCATTGAAATCCTAATATATATAATTAAATTCTTATCCATTAACCCACCCTAATTATATAACTAACACTAATTCTAATTACAACCCTAACCCTAATTCTAACTCTAATTCTAACCCTAACCCTAACCCTAATCTTACTACTAACACTATCCTAACCCTAATCCTTATTTTATCTCTAACCCTAACTGAATTCTTATCCCTAATTGTAACCCTAAACTTATTCATAACTTCAACCCTAATCCTAATCCTAACCCTAACCCTAACCCTAACCCTATCCCTATTCCTATCCCTAATTTTAACCCCAACCCTAATCTTTAACACTAAATATAACCCTAATCCTTACCCTCACCCTATTTCTAAGCCTAACCCATTTTATATATGCTAACTCCAACCCTAACCCTACAGCTAATCTTAAACATAATCCTAAACCGAACCCTAACCCTATCACTCATCCCAAACACATTTTTAAACTTATTCCTTTTTATATATGTTAACCGTAATTGTAACCCTAAACCTAATCCTAACCCTAATACTAACTCCAACCTTGATACCACTTATATCTCTAAACCTAACCCTAACCCTATTCCCAATAATAAAATTAATCCCAACCCTAATAAAAGTTTGAACCTAAACATGTTTGACCCTTAACTATAACTTACATTAAATTTTTATATTAAATATACTAAAATATATAAAAAGGGTTAAGTTTAAAAATGTGTTTGGGATGAGCGATAGGGTTAGGGTTAGGTTTAGGATTATGTTTAAGATGAGCAGTAGGGTTAGGGTTGGAGTTAGCATGTATAAAATGGGTTAGGCTTAGAAATAGGGTGAGGGTAAGGATTAGGGTTATATTTAGTGTTAGAGATTAGGGTTGGGGTTAAAATTAGGGATAGGGATAGGGTTAGGGTTAGGGTTAGGATTAGGATTAGGGTTGAAGTTATGAATAAGTTTAGGGTTACAATTAGGGATGAGAATAGCGTTAGGGTTAGAGATAAAATTAGGATTAGGGTTAGGATAGTGTTAGTAGTAAGATTAGGGTTAGGGTTAGGGTTAGGGTTAGAATTAGAGTTAGAATTAGGGTTAGGGTTATAATTAGTATTAGTGTTAGTTATATAATTAGGGTGGGTTAATGGATAAGAATTTAATTATATGTTAGGATTTTAATGGATAATAATTTAATTATATATATTAGGATTTCAATGGATAATTTAAAATCATTTTAAGGCTAAAACCAATTAGTATTTTAATATATTTAATGAAAAAAATAAGGGTTAAGTTTAAAAATGTGTTTGGGATGAGTGATAGGGTTAGGGTTCGGTTTAGGATTATGTTTAAGATTAGTTGTAGGGTTAGGGTTGGAGTTAGCATGTATAAAATGGGTTAGGCTTAGAAATAGGGTGAGGGTAAGGATTAGGGTTATATTTAGTGTTAAAGATTAGGGTTGGGGTTAAAATTAGGGATAGGAATAGGGATAGGGTTAGGGTTAGGGTTAGGGTTAGGGTTAGGATTAGGGTTGAAGTTATGAATAAGTTTAGGGTTACAATTAGGGATAAGAATAGGGTTAGGGTTGTAATTAGAATTAGTGTTAGTTATATAATTAGGGTGGGTTAATGGATAAGAATTTAATTATATATATTAGGATTTCAATGGATAATATTAAAATCATTTTAAGGCTGAAACCAATTAGTATTTTAATATATTTAATGTATATTATAATCACGCTATCCTTAGTATAATATAAATGTGCAATTTTTAAACTATAAAAAAAAATTATAAATAGTATAATTATACCAATTATATTAAATATAGTTTTAATAATTTTATATATGTATTTAATAAAAATATTAAATACACTTCATTCTTTTAAATGTTACTGTTGATATTCATTTGACTTCACTATTTAAAAAGATTATTGATAAGATACAAACAAAAATTAAACAAATTTTGCAAGAACTTGACAATACCTTTAAAATATGTAAAATTACATTGCACCCATGGTATCCTTGCTTTGCAATTTTGACTATTATTCAAAATAGAACAATACACTAAGACACTTCAAAAGCACTAAAGGGGAAAAAAGAGCATATGACCAATACAAATGTTTAGAATGGTAATAAATTTGCAAAATGTACTCATGGAAAATGCAAACTAAATCCACTTTTAAAGCAAGGACACTCTATTAATTCAGATAAAATACAATATCAGTGGCTCACACTACTGTCCTTTTTACATTTCAACTACCCAACTCCAAAGAGAGCATCTTGAAGTTTGTTACAATCAAGAATATGAGAGGACAAAAGAAAGAAATGAAACATCAAAGAATAAAACAGTTAGATAGATGAATCGATTGGGCTTCATAATTCCAACATCTTTTACCCACAAAACATAAATATGAATTTGTACTTGAATCACCTACAAATTGTAGAGGAAGAAGCATTCACAATGAACTATGAAGCAATTATATAGATTGATTATATTCAAATGAGAAAACAGTTATGCAAGAAACGGTTTAAAAAATAGTTATTTCAAATCCAAAAAATTTGAGCCTTAATTTTAAATCCAAAAAATTCGTACCTCAATTGCACGTGCACACCCATAAGTATGAAATAAAATTAAAAATACAAACTACTTGTTTCTAGTTATATAGAAAATTTAAAATTGAATGATTTATTTAGACATAGATTTTAGTTAAAAAATTATTTTATAAAGGAATTTGACATTTATTAACAAAGTAAATAGATTTAGTAAATTTATTTTTTAAATAAAATAAATCAAACTAATTTAGCATCTAATTTAGTATTAGCAAAAAATATATAATTTAATTTTTAAAATAATCAAATTATTTTAAAAGTAATTATATTAAAACTATCTATAAATTAATTATTTTTATATTTATTTATTTTTAAAGAAAATTAGTTTTGTTCAATTTATCAAATTGATTTTATATTACAAAAATGGATTTCAAGAAATATATTTTAATTTATCAAAGGCAAATGAAAATTAATATTACCAAAAATTAATCTTAAAATATAGTTTGAATGTATAGATACATTTATTTAACAAAAAAAAATCTTCAAAAAATTTAGCATAATTGAATTTATTAATATCGAGAACTAGCAAGGTTTGTATTGCAAAAATAATTTGAATAATTAACCTATATAATTTAAATTACATAGAATATTAAAGAAATTAGTATAGGGGAATTTATTAGCATTTAGAGTTGGTTAAATTTAGATTGCAAACTTTACTAGGATAGTTAAGTTAAAAGTAAAAGTATAGGGGAATTTATTAGCATTTAGAGTTAGTTAAATTTAGATTGCAAATGTAAATAGAATAGTTAAGTTAAAAGTAATTATCATTAAATAGAATAATTAAGTTAGAAGTAAAAGTATAGGGGAATTTATCAGTATTTAGAGTTAGTTAAATTTAGATTGCAAACGTAAATAAAATAGTGAAGTTAAAAGTAGTTATCCTTTTCTCCTACCCTTTCCATCTCCCATCTTCTCTTTCCATCTCCCACTGTCTCTGATAATGGAGCGGGATAATTGCATCTTTGATAATGGATAAAAGTTTTGAGCCAATAAAATTGAGGAAAAATAATTTTCAGAATTTGAAAAGTTAAAAATTGTGCATTTAACTTTTAAAAAATTAAAATATAATGTATTAAAATTAAATTATAATGTATAGGAAAGAAATTAATAGAATTTGACTTGTTGCAAGCAAAACAATTAATCACTAGTTAAGTTCAAGGGGTCGCCTATAGTTCCATGGCAGGAACTAATAAGTGCTAAATAATGGAAAGAAATAAACTTCGGTAAATCTAGATTTTTTCCTGAAAAACTTATCTGATTTTGAAATATTTGCATACATATTTAAAACATAAAGCAATGCAAAAGAAGAAACAAAGTTGCCATCAAATTAACAAAAAATATTGCAAATGGAAATAGAACATTCTCATCTAGTTGGAAAATCAATATTTATCTTTCACATGATAAGTGAGATTTTAGAGGCTTTTACTATTAAATGTCAGTTGATTTAGTGCCTCGAGAAGGATCTCTTTGCATTTTATATATATTATTAGTAAATAATATATATATGCTAGTAGCATTTGCAACGCAACATGGAAGATAAAATTGTTAAGGTTAAGGTTAGGGTTAGGGTAAGCATTAGGGTTAAGATTAGGGCTCATGTTAGGGCTAGGGTTACGATTAAAATTAGATATACATTTAGGGTTAGGGTTATAGTTATAGTTACAATTAAAGTTAGGTTTAGGGTAAAGGTTATGATTCAAGATAGTTTAGAGTTGTAGTTAGATATAAAATTAAGGTCAAGTTTAGGGTAAGGATTACAATTATGGTAAGGTTAGGATTAGGATTAGGTTTAGGGTTATATTAGGGCTAGGTTTAGGGTTAGAATTATAGTTGTAATTATGGTTAGAGATATAGTTAGGGTTAGGGTTATGATAATTGCTAAAGTTAGAGTCAGTTTTAGGGTTATGGTTATAGTTAAGGTTTAGGTTAGTTTTGTGGTTTGGGATTTAGGGTTTAGAGTTTAGCGTTAGAGTTAGGGTTAATATATTAATCGAATTCCCATTCTAAGTATAAGATAATTATTTTTTATTAATTTAAGAAAATTAAGTCCTAACCCCAACTATAGTCCCCTACTATGGCTGATATAACCATTTTGTCATTAGTTAGTTGATAAAAAAATATTCACCGAACAAGATGTGGTACTAATTATGACAAATGTGATTTCCTGAATTTGCTAAGTTTTTGAACATAGATGTAGTTTAGATTTAAGACTATTGTATTGCAAGATAGAGACAATTGTGGTACTAATTTCTATAATTGTAGTGTTCTAACTTTCTAGGGTTTGACTATCACAGATGTGTTTTAGACTTCTAACAATTGTGGTTCACAAAGAAAACTGCATTGCACAAATTACAAGATGTGTTGCAAATATTCTACAATTATGTTGTAGAAATAGTTGCAGCACACAAGTTAACAAATATAGATTTCTATCTTTTCCCTAAAATTTGGTTTTTCTAAGTGACTATAGTTGTTTGATTTTGCAAATTTTGGACAAATAACACTAATGAAATATAGAATACAGTAAGATATAGTTGTTGAATCTTCAACTTGACTTTTAGTAAAAGGATAAATCCCTAAGGCCAAGTGGTATCACTGGTAATAATAGACCTAAGACATTTAAATACAAGCACAACTTAGCTATTCAATCAAGGTGTGTAAACTTGCAGTAGCCCAACTCATAGTAAAGTGATAAATACTCTTGAAAGATTGGATAGTTAAACAATTAAAAATAATTGTTCAATACCTTTCTATACAAGAGTGGATAGCTAGACACCTAGTGGCACAAGCTCAATATGGTGTAGGCTCACCTTCTTTCTCACCTTGAGAGGCTATTGCTAGCAACCCAAAAAGATTCTATCTCAACTCAAGGGAGGACATGCTGAGTAACTTCATGCATTTATCCTTGTATGTTGCACCACTACAACTCATGGTTGAAAGGCTCCCAGGATACTAAAAACAAGGTTCGTAGTGGGGGTTTGCTATGAACAGAGAGCTCATTTGATATGTCTGAGTTGAGAGGGGTCTCCTCTCTTCTCTTCACCTATACGTGTCTTGGTGAGTTGAGGGTCACCAGGCTTGGCTTGAAGGATGCTAGATACTCCTTAGGGTACAACTTTCGTTCTCTCCCCTTTACATAGCCCATCAGGAAACATGTTTGAGATCAAAGCAAAGGGTGTTGAGGCCCCAAAGAAAGCATCACTACTAAATTAAATGGCTATGGTGTAACTTTTGATCCCCAAGATTGTTCTTAGGAGTCACAAAAGGGAGAGAATACAGTAACACCACTCAAGAGTACAGACAACAAGACTATGAAAAAGTAACCTTTTTGATTCCCCAGATCATGCTAGGTGCAAGGGAAGAGTGTATTTATTATAGGTTCACCAAGAATGGAAAAAACTCATCTTATTTTAAGCCCAAATGAAATTTTCTAAACTTAATAAAAAGAAAACACAAGGTTTTTGTTGATATTATTCGACAATCGAACCTGCATTAACTCATTAGTATGTTTAGATTTTGTCTTTAAATGGTGAGTTGCAATAAAACTTGTCAATAATTTCAAAGCTTTCTTTCTTTTCCCAACAGAACCCACAAATTTGATAGAAATAGTTAGTACCTGAAAGCCTATCCTATCAAAATCCGACAATAAATCAAAAATCAAAACCTGAAAAACTCAAATTTACCTTCCTAAGAATTGTGGTGCTCTTTCAGAACAAATGCAGTGTATAGTCAAACAATTGCAGTGCATAATTGCAAGTCTTAGACTGATGATTGCGGCTCTCTATCAAATGTGGTGTTGAATATGACGATTGCAACGTAATTTGACTACGTAGAAAAACTTGTAGATGCACAAATTGACAACAAATGAAGCAATAGATGTAATGCCCCGCCACGCAACCCTAGGGGAAGTTGCAAACTACAAACAATTTCACTACAAATTTTTTTTCTTTAAAAATACAAATACATGTATGATAACAACACAAAGCCAACAATCCCCTAAGGTCACGAGACAAAGATTAATTAATTCACAAATTAAAACAACATGCATGAAATGAAACATAACAACATTCACTTAATCTAATTAAAGCACATACATTCCATACATGAGATTTCCATTAAGACCATGAGATCCTTCATGGTTACCAAGGACAAAATTTATATAATTACAATTACATCTCTCATTCCCAAAATGAGGTAAATCAATGACTTGATTGTTTATTACAATTTCCACCTCGATAAAAATGAGGGGTAAATAAAATACAAAAGCACTAGCATAAATGAAACCAAGGTAGCAACTGGAATCCCACGAGCTCTCCAACATGAAAGTCTCGTCCACATAAGCCAATGCCAAAACAACGGAGTATGGTGCACGTTCCACCCAACCATGTGATACCTGAAGGCTCACCCCCCGTGCTAGGAGATAGTAACAAGGGTTTCAGGTCAAGACCAACAACCTCTATACATAGGCAACATGACTCAACTGGAAAAGGATACGAACATGACATCACATGACATAAAGGTTACAATGCTTCTAGATTTTAAATACATGAACACATCACGAATACAAACATAATGCTGACTTAAGAGAAGTGTCATCACAATGTCGCATGGGATATCCTGGCAAGTCTTCCTAGGTCCCGGCCCCCATCTCGGGATATCCTGGTAACCTCTAACGACTCCCGACCCCTCATGCAAACCAATGCGGAATCAGTTATCTTTCGAAGGGACAAGATAACGATCTTGCCATTCCAGGCCTTCTCGTCTCATCCCAAGCCTATACAAGCACTTGCGTCCATGAGTGAGGCAAAATTAATCTTTTTAAATGTTGGTACCACCTATGTTAATTAATTGGTTTAAGTTTTCACTGAATTAACTAACTTACATTGAGATCTCCTGGCACCACTTTGTGTGTCGGCCCTCAATGCAAGCCACTTCTCTAATACAACACGTGGAACTATGCCACCACCAAAAGGTACTCAAGTGCAACCTAGGGATAATGAATCCCTAAACACGACATGAAGTCATCCCATCCCGTCCAAGATAATCGGGTTTAATTGGACACATTGAATGCACTACCCAAGGTAACCCAGGGTTGACCAATATAACAACAACCCAAAACACATAAAATAAAGTCCTATCTGGAAGACTTACATAACACTGACTAGATTGTCCCACACCAAGAAGAAGCATTATAAGCAATATAAGGTAGACTACTTTAGGATTTCGTAAATCCAATTCACTCAACGCATTGGCGCATTACTCAAATTAAATTAAATCAATTCTAGTACAATTACATGAGTGATCTAATGCGTTGCAAATATTTCCGTAATCTACACTTGATCATTTAATCATAATGCAAAATTCTCATAATGATAATAACTCCATATACAATGCCAAGTATAATTTGATGGTGATACTCAATTATCATTATATTTATAAAAAAAAACACATATATATAAAAATGCTTATACTCGACGTATATATAATACTACGCATTTTATATATACATATAATTAATACTTAAATATTTACTTTACTATTATAATTTTCAGAATTAAACCATATTGCATTATTTTATTATTTAAAATATAATATAAATATATTTCAATATATATATAATATATATATATATATTTAAAAATAATAATATATATATATATAACTCATATATATTAAATATATTAATTATATATTTAAATAATAAATTATTATTATTTAATAAAACATTGAAATTCTAAATATTTATATATATTAAATATGATATATATATAATATATTAGATATAATATAATATAATATACATATATTATATTTAATATATAATATATAAATAAATTAAAAAAATTAAAAAAAACAAAGAACAAAAATAGGGTTTTAAAAACCCGAGAGAAATGTGCAGGGGAGACGCAGGTCTCCCTGCAGCCGTGGCCTCCCTGCGTTTGGGGGGGGGGGGACGCTGCCAGGGAAGGCAGCGCCCAGCGCTGCCTTCACTGGCAGTGCCTCCCTACATGGGAGTGGCGGCCAGGATTGCCGCGCGGGCCGCGCACGGGGTTTCATTCCCCAAAACAAAACACCGCTCTAAAAAAAAAGGCAGATACACAGGGACCCCAAAAAAAAACATGAAATTATTTTACTAGTTCAAATTTGATAAAAATTTATAGCATTTTATATGCCATATTTGCACATATATATATATATGCAATATTATATATATATGTGCATATATATACAAATATATATACACACAGTAATAAAAAAAAACTGTAAAAGTATTTTTTTTTCAATACCCAGATTGGGCAAACTCACAAATTTGAGAAACAAAATCAATTCTCATTGAAACTCCAAAATTTAACACACTAATTCCAAAATTTCACCCAAGTTGAATAGAGATTTTCCATAACCCAAGTTTTCATAAAACCCATTTGAATCCTTCAAATTTGTTTCAAATTTCACATTGATAGTGTGAGTACAATTTCTGGTTCATATTGTTTTCTCAAAATTTTTGCAAAACTCTTCTATTCAAGTTTGAATGGTGATTCCAACATGGTTTAAAATTCAAAGTTTGAATTTTCCAAAAACTAAATTTGAGCCATTTCAAACAAAATTGTTAAAATAAAATTGCATGAAGAAGGGAAAACATGGAACCTTTTGTTTTCTGCAAGTTTTTTGTTGAATCCTTCAATGAAGGTTGTGCTCCTCCAAATCTTTTCCTCCACCAATCTTTTCCAATCCTTCTTCAACAATTTCTCCAAAATTTCCAAGTTTCTTCTTGCTCTCTAAAATTACCAAATTCTCCAAAAAAATTGATAATTCAAAAAGACCAAAATGCATTTTTCCTTATGCCCTTCTCCAAAAATGTCAAAACCCCTAATTTAACCACCCACCAAGAGTTATTGCAATTTAGATATTTTTTGGTATTTTCATTTTTGGAAATTAATAAAACAACTTTATTTTCCTTTTCAAATGCATAATACTCATTTAAAACCAAATTCCATTTACCCCACAATGATAACTAAATTCACTTTATTTCACAAAATTGAATCCAACTATTATATTTAAAACAAATCATTTTTAATTTTATTTTCTTACATGAAGAATGCAATACAACTTCTATATATATATATCTCATTATTTAAAAATGCTAACACAATTGGACTAATTTAATTAATCAACAATAAATCTAATTCACGATTAGATTATTTTGTCAATTGAATTAAATTAACTAATTAATTAATAAGCACTCTTTTATGAATTTTGGCAATAAAATTAAATAAAGCAACACCATTTCACTAGGAAATTTAAATCACGCAAGCAAGGAGAGACGAGATGACAAGACAAATAGCTTATCCCAACTGACAACCCGACGACCCACTATGGCTAGGGTGATGTCACGACACAGAAACCCAAACTACTATCTCCCAATCATTTTTCGTTGAACAAGGGACATGCTCAGACCTGTAAAATCAGGTGGAGTCAATGTCCTGTACCGGCATCCTGCACACAACACGAGTGTCGAACATGCATACATATATATATAAATATCAAAACACACCGTGAAGAGGAAATCGCGGAATCACAGGGAACTCGCGTGCGAGTGATGTGATCCTGTACCCTTCACCAATACAATGCCGCTAACTGACGCCTCTAAACATCAATGGTATAATCAAAGCATAAAGCATCAATAATTCACATACTTGCTAATTTAATCCACAACATGAAATAATAATATCATCTGATTAAAGTACTATCACATCAAAACATAATGTTTACATCGCTTAACAATTAGCAGTCAAAAGTAACCAAGTTTATAACCAACGTGCTAACAAGGTAAAATATACATAACGAACATTGTTCGATCAAAAGAACAAAATGGAGGGGTGTTACATCCTCCCCCCTTAGGGTCAGGCTTACTCCTGGAAGCCTGCGAACAAATAGGGATAAAGTTCCCTCATCCTAGCTGCATCCTCCCAAGTGGATGATGAGTCATCCCTAGGATCCCACTGAATCCTAACCTAATTAATATCTCGCCCTCGAAGAGCGAGCGTTCTGCGCTCCACCACGGCCACGGGCTCCAAAGCCAGCTGCCTGTCCTCTACCTGCAAAGCATTCCAATCAAGGACATGAGAAATGTCTGGATGGTACGGCCGAAGAACTAATATATGAAATATGTCGTGCACACGTGAGAGACTGGGCAGTAAAGCAAGACGGTAAGCAACAGGACCAATCTTCTCGAGAATCTCGAAGGGTCCAACAAAGCGAGGCGCCAACTTAGAGCCCTTTCCATAATGGATTGGACTCTTTTGTGGACGCACACGCAGGAAGACTCTATCGCCTACGGAAAACTGACTATCCACTCTATGTGCATCCGCATACTTCTTCTGCCTATCCTACGCTGCCACCAAGTGCTCTCTAATCCTATCCACCTGCTGCTCCATATCATGTAACATCTCAGGACCCAAAGTTACTCTGTCCTCTAGCCGATCCCAACTCAAGGGAGTGCGACATGGTCGCCCATACAATGCCTGGAATGGAGCCATACCGATAGAACTCTGAAAGCCATTATTATAGGCAAACTCTACCAAATAGAGATAGTCCTCCCATCGTGTTTGTTGGTCCATTACATACATACGCAACATGTCTTCGAGGATCCGATTGACCCTCTCAGTCTGTCCATCTGTCTCTGGGTGGTAAGCTGAACTGAAGTTCAACTGTGTTCCCATCGCATGCTGTAATGACGTCCATAGAGCTGAGGTGAACACTGGATCCCTGTCAGAGATAATCCAACGTGGAATACCATGCAACCTCACTATATCCTCCATGAACACTCTAGCTACGGATGATGCAGTATAGGAAGAGCGCATAGGTGAGAAGTGTGCTACCTTCGTCAACCTATCCACTGTTACCATAATTGCATCATGCCGTCTCGAAGAGTTAGGTAAACCAACAATGAAATCCAATGAGATTATATCCCATTTCCACTCTGGTACTAAATGCGACTGCAAAAGCCCTGCTGGATGCTAGTGTTCGGCCTTCACCCGCTGACACTCAAGACATCTCGACACAAAATCCGCAATATCTCGCTTCATCCCTGGCCAAAAATATAACTGACGCAAATCTGCATACATCTTCTTCACCCCTAGATGGGCTGAATAAGGTGCACGATGTGCTTCAGTCATGACCAAAGCGCGAAGCTCACATGATGGGGGAACGTATATGTGCCCCGTGTGTCTCAATATCTCATCAGCATCTAGAGAGTATCCTGAATATCTACCCTCAAGGAGTCTTCCTGCCTCTATTACCGATCTAACATCCTGATACCAACTGTCGGCTGGGAGGGTAGAAAGAATCTGACTCCGCAAATCAACAATAAGAGTCAACTCAGATATCTCATGCCTTTGCCTACTGAGGGCATCTGCAACCACATTCTCCTTCCCTTGGATATACTTCACCTCGAAGTCATATTCACAGAGAAACTCCATCCATCGCCTTTGCCTGGAATTGAGGTTGGGATGCGTAAAGATGTACTAAAGGCTCCTATGATCACTATGCAGCTCAAACCTATGCCCAAGAAGAAAGTGCCTCCATCTTGTCAATGCATGAACCACTGCTGCCAACTCAAGATCGTGGGTAGGATAGTTTAGCTCATGGTCCTTGAGCTTCCGTGACTCATATGCAATGACACGACCCTCCTGCATCAATACTGCTCCTAATCCCTCCAAGGACGCATCTGTACAAACTATGAAGTCCCCAATAGGATCTGGAATCGCAAGTATAGGTGCACTGGTCAACTTCCCCTTAAGACACTGAAAGGCTGTCTCACACTTCTCAAACCACTCAAACCTCTTTCCTTTCCTCTGAAGTGAGGTGATAGGATGCCCTAGCCTCAAAAAGAACTACATAAATCGCTTGTAATAACCCGCTAGCCCCATGAAGCTACGTATCTCGGCCACATTCGTGGACGCAGGCCAATCTAAGATCGCTTGGATCTTTGCAAGATCCACTGAAATACCCTCTCCAGAGATCACATGACCAAGGTATTGGACCTCAGTCCTGAAGAATTCACACTTCGACAAGTTAGCATATAGCTGATTATCTCGCAAGCACTGTAATACCTGTCGTAAATGCTCCTCATGTTCCTCCATTGTTCTAGAGTATACCAAAATATCATTTAGGAACACAAGAACAAACCTATCAAGGTATGTACGAAATACCCCATTTATAAGACTCATGAACACTGAGGGTGCATTTGTCAAACCAAATGGCACAACCGTGAACTCATAGTGACCATACCGCGTTTGGAACGCGGTCTTATGAATATCTGACTCGAAGATTCAAAGCTGATGATACCCTGACTTGAGATCAATCTTTGAAAAGATGGTAGCACCCTTGATCTGATCGAATAGATCATCAATCCTAGGAAGAGGATACCGATTTCTGATGGTCACTTTGTTCAACTGTCGGTAATCAATGCATAACCGAAGTGAACCATCCTTCTTCTTTACGAAGATGACAGGTGCTCCCCATGGAGAAACACTGGGGTGAATAAAACCCTTCTCTAGCAATTCCTCAAGCTGCAACCGAAGCTCTTTTAGCTCCTGGGTAGTCATACGATAGGGAGCTCGTGAAATGGGCTCTGATCCAGGTACCAAGTCTATCTTGAAGTCAATGTCTCTCTGAGGAGGCATCCCTGGAATCTCGTCTGGAAAGACATCGGAAAACTCCTGAAGGATGGGGTGACTATCAAGAGAAACCTTCTCTTCTCCACCTCCTAGACCCAAATCATCCACGGTAACAGCGAACAATTGGCAACCCTGCCGCAAACACCTTCTCAACTGCATAGCTGAGATGATCCTCAAGGAGATCGGCCTTTGAACCCCCACTGCCTCTATCTCTCTACCAGATGTCCCAATGCATCTAATCGACTTACGTCGACAGTCAATGACTGCACTATGAGCCTCTAGCCAATCCATTCCTATGACAACGTCATAAGAACCCAATGGAATAACACGAAGGTCCAAGGTAGTCTGGAGAGGTCCAACCACTAACCTACACTCTGGCACAAGGGAAAGGGATGCAACTTTTGCACCTGAAGCTAACTCTACCTGCCACCTATCGACTTGCTTTACCGCATCCAGTCTACATCACGCCACGACCGATGAAGAAACAAAGGAATCAGATGCTCCAGAATCAAATAAAATAGAAACTGGGTTACCCCCCACCATACCATAGGCCTCAACAACTGTACCCTGGTGCTCTGCTTGGCGGTTGTCAACCACTGCGAATACTCGATGCCCACGGGCTGCATCTCCTACAGTCGGCTCTAACGCCGCTGGTCCTTGAGAATAACCCGATGCGCCCTTATTGGGACACATCCTCGCTATGTGACCCTGTTGGCCACACGCAAAACATCCAATGCCTCTACCGAAGCCCCTGCCTGCAGGTGGTGCGCTAGACTGCTGCGCACTACCCCTGAAAGAAGAATGAGAACTCTGCGCTGGCTGCTCAGAGTTGAAGCGTCTCATGCGCCTCCAACTCCTATCCCCCTGCCTCTGCTGGAAACCCTTCCGTTTCCCCTGGGAACCCTGCTGCTGCTGACCACCCTGAGACGAACCCTGCTGAGCTCTAGAAGGTGCACCTCCCTGAGGCTGACCCCCTCGAGCACTAGTCCCAGCTGCTGAACCACTGCCCACCTGCACTCCTACATGACCACCTAAGGCCATCGCCAGGTTCTCCTCAATGAGTCTGGCCTTGTCGACCGCCACCTCCATGGTCCTGGGTTCGAAAACCCGCACTCCCCCACTGATACGGGTGTTTAAGCCCCTGAGAAAATGTTGTACCAACATGCCCTCGTCATCACCTATGCCTGCATACTGTTTGAGCTCGTAGAAACGATGCTCATACATCTCTACTGACATAGTCATCTGTCGAAGGGTGTGGAACTCATCCCCTCGATGTAATACCCCTCCTCTTACTGTTTAGACTTATTATTTTCTGTGCTTTGCTTGGATATTATGATGGTACTAGTATTGTTTGATTTGATAAGTTAGACATTTGATGATGTTGTTATTCCATTAGTGGACATGATTATTTCATATGACATTGTGGTAGGTGATGTTAGTTGATTTTCAAAATTATATTATGATGCAGTGATTTAATAAATTATGTCATGAGATGAATTGTTAGTTTAGAAATGTTATTTTATTAGTTATATTATAATTGTTAGGATAGATGTGATGAAGGACAGTGTAGCATCACTCGTTTACGAGTGCTCTGTTACGCTGCGATTCCTTCTCACAATGCAATGCTTCGATTTAATGCTTTTACTTTATATATATGTATGCACATGTACACGACTTCGTTGTATGCAGGATTTACAGGTATAAGTCTCGATTCCACCTGCTTCGGTAGGACAGGGCGAGCACCAATTGCCCAACGGTTAAATGTTGAAATAGAGGTGATGATGAAGTCATCCCGTCCCATGATGTCAGACCGTCTTATTTGATTGGTATTGTTCATTTTTGTAATTGTCGTCATTTGTGGTTTGTGTTTTGTGTTTTGTCGTATTTTGATTTATGTTGGTACTTTATATGTTATGGTGTATTCGATTTAAATGATGGAAATAATTGTTTATTTTAATGTTAGATTAAATTGTATTTAAATATTTAAATGATTTATTTATTTTTGAAAGTCATGAGTTTTATTGTGTGATAACTATAATATTAAATTGTGTGTTATTTATTTTAATTAATTATCTTGTTGTGGATAATTATTAGAATAAATTATTTAAATTAAATAGATAATGTGATGTGCAAGTAAAGTGGTAAAAATAGAAATTAAAACAATAAAACAAATAAAAGACTGAGAAAGTTGTGAGAACGAATAAGAATATAGATCTAATTAAAAAGCTTGCTTTTAAAGAATTAATATCTTTTATTGTGGATTTTTGTGAGCTTTTGAAGGAAATTGAGAATATCTTTTATTTTAATTAGGAATTTTGGGGAGTTTTCTCACACACAGAGGATTAGTGATACAGAAGTTGCACAAGTCTTGGTTATGTATTTTTGAATCTTTTGTTATATTTTGGAGGAGAGTTCTAGAAAGGGACTTGGAATCTGTTACTGGTGTTGCTTTGGAGAAGTTTTCTGAACAGAGAATCAGTTCGAGTTCGAGCACGAAATTCTGTAGAGGAGATTTTGAAGCACAAACAAGGAGCTCTTCGAGGCCGTCAGAAATCAGCTTCATCAGATTCTCGAGAGCGCAGGACTCCAGGTTCCACTCTTTTCTCTTAATAGTTTTAAATCTGTAAATGGAATAAAGAGGTGTTTTAGAATCAATCTCTGTTTTAAAAAGAAAATCTTCTGTGAATTAGATTAAAATGATTTCTTCAAGATAAGAAAATGAATAAACAAATAGGTCTTCTTTGAAAAGAAAATTCTTGTCGAATTTGGAAAATCTTGTTTTGCAAACAAACCAAAAATAAACTCTTCGAATTCTGTTTGGATATATTCAATCTCTCTGTTATTTCTGTGGAAAAGAACAATCTTTGCATCTTAATGGAATTGAATTATTATTTTGAAAATAAAAAATATATGCATTTTAAATTTATGGTGATTCTGTATTTTACAATCTGTGTTCTCTGTGATTGTGTGTAATTATTTATAATTATATATATAAATATATATATATATATATATATATATATATAAATTTATATATATAATATGTAATTATAAATAAATTGTTTTCATACTTTTCGAAAAGGGCCGACTGTCGAAATCTGTGCCTGGGAAAGGACGGAATTTTATTTTATAAAAATAAACTTAAAATAAAATAAAATTTATAAATAAAATTTTATAAAAAAAAAGTAAATTTCATTGTATGGGAGAGGAGAGGGACGGTGCAGGTCGTACCTCCTCCCCTGCCCCCTGCGCTAGGCCACGGACGGCCGTATCAGTCCGTGGACTGCTGGCGCAGCAGTCATACGGACTGCTGCGCGCAGTCTGTAGGACTGGCAAGTGGTCCCTGACTTGTAAATGTTTTTTTTGTTATTATTAAAATTTGGCTTTTAATTTAAACTTGTATAAATTTATTAATATATTTTTAAATACTTGCTTTTATATAATTTTATTAATATATTTTAAATATTTGTTAAATGTTATTATTTATATATATTTATATATATATATTGTGTGTATATTCACAATTTGAGTATAATTACATTCATTTTGTTTATTTGTAAAAGTTTTGAGAATTATAAGAAAAGAAAATGTTAGTAGATATATATTTTATGTTTATATATATATATATATATGTATATATGTAATATATATATATTATATGTATGCAATAAATTGTATTTGTAAAACTAGATAGTTGCAAGTTTAGAATTTATTGACTGGGATTTATTTGTGAAAATTGTAAAGTTAGATTTTATGGGTTATTAAATGAAACAAATTAAATATTTTGTTGTAGGATTATAAACTTGTGGTGTTTTTTTATATCGATTCAAAATTGAAGTGTTTTATGCAATTGAGTGAATCATTTTCCTTTAATTATGAAATCGAGTGGTCTCGCTATTGTTTTCCATTTAAATGATTGTAAACTTTACTCGTCGATGTGGGAACCGTTGTTTGTTTGAGAACCCTTGTTTCAGAGGCTTGTTTTTTTTGGATGCTATTCTCGTCTTGAATCTATTCTTTTGGAATTGAAACTTAATGGTTTATGTTTGGAAGGGTTGAACGGTTTGTTAAGACTTTTGGTTATGAATTATTGCGAGAGGGTTAATGCCTCGCGTGTTCTTGTTGTGGTATTATGCTTTTTACGCATTAGTTCAACCCTTGCCTAGTTTGATTTATGTTAGGGGTCATAGGGAGAGTGGCTCTTCGTGGGCGCTGGTGCCTCGGGTAAGAGGAAGTGCTCAGGTGAACCCACGTAGGAGTAGTTAAACAAGTGATAACCTAAAAATAGAATTTAGGGGAATGGGTAGTAAAACACACAAGATAATAAACATTGGATTCCTCATCTATGCATTAGGGCTATCATAGACTAATGATAGACTGAGTAAGCCGTGGTTGGCAAAGTCATAACCTCGTCTTCATGAGAGGTTATTGACTCCGCATGAGCTACCCTATGGTGTCGGTGTCTCAAGTAGGAGGAAGGGCTAGGGGATCCATAGATGGGTGCCGGCGCCTCAGTTGGAGGAAGTGCCAGGGGATCCCGTGAGAGCTATGCGATGACACTCTCCACTAGACACCCTTGTGCTTTGTTTGTAGTTGCCTCTGGATATTGTAATCTTTATTTTGTTTCTGAATCTTGTGAATTTGGTTTATGATTGCTATCTGGTTACTTGTATAATTGGTGATGCTTTGTTTAATTGTGATGAGTTTCATAGTTTTAACTTGTTATGTGATTTGTGAACGTTGATGGTTGTTTCATTGTATGCCTTGAGTTGTACTTGTTTTTGTACTATGTTGTTGTTGAGTCGGTTTGGCATTCATGGTCGGGTTCTCTTCCTTGTCACCTCTGAGCACGGGGGGTGAGTTACTTGTAATTCACACGGTTGGGTGGAACGTGCTCCACACCCGTTGGGTTCCCCATCAGCATCTTGTCTTCTCAGCATTTCCGCAGTTGGAGTTGTACCAGTATTCACTTTGTATTTCAGATTTCATTGTACTTGTATCATCCCACATGTCGAGAAATTCAATGTAATTCATTTATCAAGAGATTGTAATGTAACATTAAAACGATGATGTAATAGTTAGGATCATTTGTATCTTTATTAAGAGATTTATTATGGATGTATTATGTGATGTTTATTATTCTCGCATCATGGTTAATGGATGTGTCCTTATTCTTGGTTATTATTATGTAAATGGTTATGTTGTAATCTTTATCTTTATTCTGTTTAGTTGTTGCGATGTAACCTCGCGTGCCCCAGAGAACTAAGTGTGATAATGTTATGTAATGTGTTATGTGATTATGGTTTAATGTTATTGCATGATTAATTTAATTGTTTTAAAAAAAAAATATTTGCATATGTGTGTGTGTTCTCTGGGGTTTGCACGACGGGCGTTACAACTTGGTATCAGAGCATTGGTTCGCACACTGGGACAGTATGAGCCCATTGTGTTGACTTATCTGCTCGTTCTCGTAGGAGCATGTGCTTTCATGTGTGTGGTTTGTGGCGTGTTCTCTGCGTGGTTGTTGTGTGCTTACTCTTATCTATTTAATGGCTTCCTGGAGTAAGCCATATCCTTGGGGGGGAGGATGTAATACCCCCATGTTACTAATACTTTTTAATACTATTTGTTACTCTTATGTGTGAGCTTGATACTAGTTTGTAATGGTGATTAGTTCACCGTCTTGGTGTGTGAGGATGCCTCCCGTATTAGGGAATTTTATCTTCTTTTGTTTACTGGCTTCCAGGAGTAAGCCAATTTTATGAGGGGGAGGATGTAATACCCCTCCTCTTACTATTTAGATTTATTATTTTCTGTGCTTTGCTTGGATATTATGATGGTACTAGTATTGTTTGATTTGGTTAGTTAGACATTTGATGATGTTATTCCATTAGTGGACATGATTATTTCATATGACATTGTGGTAGGTGATGTTAGTTGATTTTCAGAATTATATTATGATGCAGTGATTTAATAAATTATGTCATGAGATGAATTGTTAGTTTAGAAATGTTATTTTATCAGTTATATTATAATTGTTAGGATAGATGTGATGAAGGAACAGTGTAGCATCACTCGTTTACAAGTGCTCTGTTACACTGCGATTCCTTCTCACAATGCAATGCTTCGATTTAATGCTTTGACTTTATATATATGTATGCACATGTACACGACTTCGTTGTATGCAGGATTTGCAGGTATAAGTCTCAATTCCACCTGCTTCGGCAGGACAGGGCGAGCACCAATAGCCCAACAGTTAAATGTTGAAACAGAGGTGACGATGAAGTCATCCCGTCCCATGATGTCAGACCGTCTTGTTTGATTGGTATTGTTCATTTTTGTAATTGTCGTCATTTGTGGTTTGTGTTTTGTGTTTTGTCGTATTTTGATTTATGTTGGTACTTTATATGTTATGGTGTATTCGATTTAAATGATGGAAATAATTGTTTATTTTAATGTTAGATTAAATTGTATTTAAATATTTAAATGATTTATTTATTTTTGAAAGTCATGAGTTTTATTGTGTGATAACTATAATATTAAATTGTGTGTTATTTATTTTAATTAATTATCTTGTTGTGGATAATTATTAGAATAAATTATTTAAATTAAATAGATAATGTGATGTGCAAGTAAAGTGGTAAAAATAGAAATTAAAACAATAAAACAAATAAAAGACTGAGAAAGTTGTGAGAACGAATAAGAATACAGATCTAATTAAAAAGCTTGCTTTTAAAGAATTAATATCTTTTATTGTGGATTTTTGTGAGCTTCTGAAGGAAATTGAGAATATCTTTTATTTTAATTAGGAATTTTGGGGAGTTTTCTCACACACAGAGGATTAGTGATACAGAAGTTGCACAAGTCTTGGTTATGTATTTTTGAATCTTTTGCTATATTTTGGAGGAGAGTTCTAGAAAGGGACTTGGAATCTGTTACTGGTGTTGCTTTGGAGAAGTTTTCTGAACAGAGAATCGGTTCGAGTTCGAGCACGAAATTCTGTAGAGGAGATTTTGAAGCACAAACAAGGAGCTCTTCGAGGCCGTCAGAAATCAGCTTCATCAGATTCTTGAGAGCGCAGGACTCCAGGTTCCACTCTTTTCTCTTAATAGTTTTAAATCTATAAATGGAATAAAGAGGTGTTTTAGAATCAATCTCTGTTTTAAAAAGAAAATCTTCTATGAATCAGATTAAAATGATTTCTTCAAGATAAGAAAATGAATAAACAAATAGGTCTTCTTTGAAAAGAAAATTCTTGTCGAATTTGGAAAATCTTGTTTTGCAAACAAACCGAAAATAAACTCTTCGAATTCTGTTTGGATATATTCAATCTCTCTGTTATTTCTGTGGAAAAGAACAATCTTTGCATCTTAATGGAATTGAATTATTATTTTGAAAATAAAAAATATATGCATTTTAAATTTATGGTGATTCTGTATTTTATAGTCTGTGTTCTGTGATTGTGTGTAATATATTTATAATTATATATATAAATATATATATATATATATATATATATATATATATATATATATATATATAATATGTAATTATAAATAAATTGTTTTCATACTTTTCGAAAAGGGCCGATTTGTCGAAATCTGTGCCTGGGAAAGACGGAATTTTATTTTATAAAAATAAACTTAAAATAAAATAAAATTTATAAATAAAATTTTATAAAAAAAAAGTAAATTTCATTGTATGGGAGATGAGAGGGACGGCGCGGGCCGTACCTCCTCCCCTTCCCCCTGCGCCAGGCCACAGACGGTCGTAGCAGTCCATGGACTGCTGACGCAGCAGTCATACGGACTGCCGCATGCAGTCCATAGGACTGGCCAGTGGTCCCTGACTTGTAAATGTTTTTTTTGTTATTATTAAAATTTGGCTTTTAATTTAAACTTGTATAAATTTATTAATATATTTTTAAATACTTGCTTTTATATAATTTTATTAATATATTTTAAATATTTGTTAAATGTTATTATTTATATATATTTATATATATATATATATATATATATATATATTTTGTGTGTATATTCACAATTTGAGTATAATTACATTCATTTTGTTTATTTGTAAAAGTTTTGAGAATTATAAGAAAAGAAAATGTTAGTAGATATATATTTTATGTTTATATATGTATATATGTATATATGTATATATGTAATATATATATATATATTATATGTATGCAATAAATTATATTTGTATAACTAGATAGTTGCAAGTTTAGAATTTATTGACTGGGATTTATTTGTGAAAATTGTAAAGTTAGATTTTATGGGTTATTAAATGAAACAAATTAAATATTTTGTTGTAGGATTATAAACTTGTGGTGTTTTTTTATATCGATTCAAAATTGAAGTGTTTTATGCAATTGAGTGAATCGTTTTCCTTTAATTATGAAATCGAGTGGTCTCGCTATTGTTTTCCATTTAAATGATTGTAAACTTTACTCGTCGATGTGGGAACCGTTGTTTGTTTGAGAACCCTTGTTTCAGAGGCTTGTTTTTTTTGGATGTTATTCTCGTCTTGAATCTATTCTTTTGGAATTGAAACTTAATGGTTTATGTTTGGAAGGGTTGAACGGTTTGTTAAGACTTTTGGTTATGAATTATTGCGAGAGGGTTAATGCCTCGCGTGTTCTTGTTGTGGTATTATGCTTTTTACGCATTAGTTCAACCCTTGCCTAGTTTGATTTATGTTAGGGGTCATAGGGAGAGTGGCTCTTCGTGGGCGCCGGCGCCTCGGGTAAGAGGAAGTGCTCAGGTGAACCCACATAAGGGTAGTTAAACAAGTGATAACCTAAAAATAGAATTTAGGGGAATGGGTAGTAAAACACACAAGATAATAAACATTGGATTCCTCGTCTATGCATTAGGGCTATCATAGACTAATGATAGACTGAGTAGGCCGTGGTCGGCAAAGTCATAACCTTGTCTTCATGAGAGGTTATTGACTCCACATGAGCTACCCTATGGTGACGGCGCCTCAAGTAGGAGGAAGGGCTAGGGTATCCATAGATGGGTGCCAGCGCCTCAGTTGGAGGAAGTGCCAGGGGATCCCATGAGAGCTATGCGATGACACTCTCCACTAGACACCCTTGTGCTTTGTTTGTAGTTGCCTCTGGATATTGTAATCTTTATGTTGTTTCTGAATCTTGTGAATTTGGTTTATGATTGCTATCTGGTTACTTGTATAATTGGTGATGCTTTGTTTAATTGTGATGAGTTTCATAGTTTTAACTTGTTATGTGATTTGTGAACGTTGATGGTTGTTTCATTGTATGCCTTGAGTTGTACTTGTTTTTGTACTATGCTGTTGTTGAGTCGGTTTGGCATTCATGGTTGGGTTCTCTTCCTTGTCACCTCTGAGCACGGGGGGTGAGTTACTTGTAATTCACACGGTTGGGTGGAACGTGCTCCACACCCGTTGGGTTCCCCATCAGCATCTTGTCTTCTCAGCATTTCCGCAGTTGGAGTTGTACCAGTATTCACTTTGTATTTCAGATTTCATTGTACTTGTATCATCCCACATGTCGGGAAATTCAATGTAATTCATTTATCAAGAGATTGTAATGTAACATTAAAACGATGATGTAATAGTTAGGATCATTTGTATCTTTATTAAGAGATTTATTATGGATGTATTATGTGATGTTTATTATTCTTGCATCATGGTTAATGGATGTGTCCTTATTCTTGGTTATTATTATGTAAATGGTTATGTTGTAATCTTTATCTTTATTCCGTTTAGTTGTTGCGATGTAACCTCGCGTGCCCCAGAGAACTAAGTGTGATAATGTTATGTAATGTGTTATGTGATTATGGTTTAATGTTATTGCATGATTAATTTAATTGTTTTAAAAAAAAAATATTTGCATATGTGTGTGTGTTCTCTGGGGTTTGCACGACGGGCGTTACACTCGACGCTGCCTCCAATGCTTGGAAAGGAATCTAGCCCGAAACCGCTCTAGGAACAACTCCCAAGAAACTGTACCAATGTCCAGATGGAGCTTCTGCTCCTCTAAGCTCCACCAAGTGGAGGCAAATCCCCTCAGGTGCATGATAGCGCACCTAGCTCGAGTGTTGCTCCCATATGGGTGCATAGCAAAACACCTAGTCAAGTCAATGAGCCATGTCTCTGCCTCCAAACCACTGCCTGATCCATCGAAAGTGGGTGGTCGTGCTCTAAGCAAATCCCTCATATGGGCTGCTACCTCTGAATCAGAGTGAGCTGGTACCTCTCTCTCTCTAACCACCACTGGCTCTACCTCCTGCCTAGGCCCAAGGCGGGCAAGGGTCTCCTCTAACAACTGATGCAACTGAGCGTCTTTGATCCTGGGTGGATCCGGATTCTGATTGCCATCTCCCTGAATATTCTGAGAAGCCTGTTGCTCCTCATGGTCAGAAACAAGTGGATCATGTGGAGGTGGGTCTTGTTGTTCCTCAATGCGACCGCCTAAACGGCCACGTCTACGACCCCCTCCTCTTCCACACCTGGGAGGCATTATCCTATACAGACACAAAAAGGCATTAAGCACAACACACAAATAAAACCCACACAACTAAAAGCTTAATGGGCTCATCATATCCCTAGAGTACCCAGTGTTTAAAACTTGGCTCTGATACCATGTGTAATGCACCGCCACGCAACCCTAGGGGAAGTTGCAAACTACAAACAATTTCACTACAATTTTTTTTTTCTTTAAAAATACAAATACATGTATGATAACAACACAAAGCCAACAATCCCCTAAGGTCACGAGACAAAGATTAATTAATTCACAAATTAAAACAACATGCATGAAATGAAACATAACAACATTCACTTAATCTAATTAAAGCACATACATTCCATACATGAGATTTCCATTAAGACCATGAGATCCTTCATGGTTACCAAGGACAAAAGTTATATAATTACAATTACATCTCTCATTCCCAGAATGAGGTAAATCAATGACATGATTGTTTATTACAATTTCCACCTCGATAAAAATGAGGGGTAAATAAAATACAAAAGCACTAGCATAAATGAAACCAAGGTAGCAACTGGAATCCCACGAGCTCTCCAACACGAAAGTCTCGTCCACATAAGCCAATGCCAAAACAACGGAGTATGGTGCACGTTCCACCCAACCATGTGATACCCGAAGGCTCACCCCCTGTGCTAGGAGATAGTAACAAGGGTTTCAGGTCAAGACCAACAACCTCTATACATAGGCAACATGACTCAACTGCAAAAGGATACAAACATGAAATCACATGACATAAAGGTTACAATGCTTCCAGATTTTAAATACATGAACACATCACGAATACAAACATAATGCTGACTTAAGAGAAGTGTCATCACAATGTCACATGGGATATCCTGGCAAGTCTTCCTAGGTCCCGGCCCCCATCTCGGGATATCCTGGTAACCTCTAACGACTCCCGACCCCTCATGCAAACCAATGCGGAATCAATTATCTTTCGAAGGGACAAGATAACAATCTTGCCATTCCAGGCCTTCTCGTCTCATCCCAAGCCTATACAAGCACTTGCGTCCATGAGCGAGGCAAAATTAATCTTTTTAAATGTTGGTACCACCTATGCTAATTAATTGGTTTAAGTTTTCACTGAATTAACCAACTTACATTGAGATCTCCTGGCACCACTTTGTGTGCCGGCCCTCAATGCAAGCCACTTCTCTAAGACAACACGTGGAACTATGCCACCACCAAAGGGTACTCAAGTGCAACCTAGGGATAATGAATCCCTAAACACGACATGAAGTCATCCTATCCCGTCCAAGATAACCGGGTTTAACTGGACACATTGAATGCACTACCCAAGGTAACCCAGGGTTGACCAATATAACAACAACCCAAAACACATAAAATAAAGTCCTATCTGGAAGACTTACATAACACTGACTAGATTGTCCCACACCAAGAAGAAGCATTATAAGCAATATAAGGTAGACTACTTTAGGATTTCGTAAATCCAATTCACTCAACGCATTGGCGCATTACTCAAATTAAATAAAATCAATTCTGGTACAATTACATGAGTGATCTAATGCGTTGCAAATATTTTCGTAATCTACACTTGATCATTTAATCATAATGCAAAATTCTCATAATGATAATAACTCCATATACATTGCCAAGTATAACTTGATGGTGATACTCAATTATCATTATATTTATAAAAAAAAACACGTATATATAAAAATGCTTATACTCGACGTATATATAATACTATGCATTTTATATATACATATAATTAATACTTAAATATTTACTTTACTATTATAATTTTCAGAATTAAACCATATTGCATTATTTTATTATTTAAAATATAATATAAATATATTTCAATATATATATATAATATATATATATATATATATATATATATATATTTAAATATATATATATATATAACTCATATATATTAAATATATTAATTATATATTTAAATAATAAATTATTATTATTTAATAAAACATTGAAATTCTAAATATTTATATATATATATATATATATATTAAATATGATATATATATAATATATTATATATAATATAATATAATATACATATATTATATTTAATATATAATATATAAATAAATTAAAAAAAATTAAAAAAAACAAAGAACAAAAATAGGGTTTTAAAAACCCGAGAGAAACACGCCGCTCAGGAAGACGCGGCAGGGGAGACGCAGGTCTCCCTGCAGCCGCGGCCTCCCTGCGTTGGGGGGGGGGATGCTGCCAGGGAAGGCAGCGCCTAGCGCTAGCGCTGCCTTCACTGGCAGCGCCTCCCTACATGGGAGCGGCGGCCAGGATTGCCACGCGGGCCGCGCACGGGGTTTCATTCCCCAAAACAAAACGCCGCTCAAAAAAAAAAGGTGGATACACAGGGACCCCAAAAAAAACATGAAATTATTTTACCAGTTCAAATTTGATAAAAATTTATAGCATTTTATATGCCATATTTGCACATATATATATATATATATATATATGCAATATTATATATATATGTGCATATATATACAAATATATATACACACAGTAATAAAAAAAAACTGTAAAAGTATTTTTTTTTCAATACCCAGATTGGGCAAACTCACAAATTTGAGAAACAAAATCAATTCTCATTGAAACTCCAAAATTTAACACACTAATTCCAAAATTTCACCCAAGTTGAATAGAGATTTTCCATAACCCAAGTTTTCATAAAACCCATTTGAATCCTTCAAATTTGTTTCAAATTTCACATTGATAGTGTGAGTACAATTTCTGGTTCATATTGTTTTCTCAAAAAATTTGCAAAACTCTTCTATTCAAGTTTGAATGGTGATTCCAACATGGTTTAAAATTCAAAGTTTGAATTTTCCAAAAACTAAATTTGAGCCATTTCAAACAAAATTGTTAAAATAAAATTGCATGAAGAAGGGAAAACATGGAACCTTTTGTTTTCTCCAAGTTTTTTGTTGAATCTTTCAATGAAGGTTGTGCTCTTCCAAATCTTTTCCTCCACCAATCTTTTCCAATCCTTCTTCAACAATTTCTCCAAAATTTCCAAGTTTCTTCTTGCTCTCTAAAATTACCAAATTCTCCAAAAAAAAGATAATTCAAAAAGACCAAAATGCATTTTTCCTTATGCCCTTCTCCAAAAATGTCAAAACCCCTAATTTAGCCACCCACCAAGAGTTATTGCAATTTAGATATTTTTTGGTATTTTCATTTTTGGAAATTAATAAAACAAATTTATTTTCCTTTTCAAATGCATAATACTCATTTAAAACCAAATTCCATTTACCCCACAATGATAACTAAATTCACTTTATTTCACAAAATTGAATCCAACTATTATATTTAAAACAAATCATTTTTAATTTTATTTTCTTACATGAGGAATGCAATACAACTTCTATATATATATATATATATTGTCTCATTATTTAATAATGCTAACACAATTGGACTAATTTAATTAATCAACAATAAATCTAATTCACGATTAGATTATTTTATCAATTGAATTAAATTAACTAATTAATTAATAAGCACTCTTTTATGAATTTTGGCAATAAAATTAAATAAAGCAACACCATTTCACTAGGAAATTTAAATCACGCAAGCAAGGAGAGACGAGATGACAAGACAAATAGCTTATCCCAACTGACAACCCGACGACCCACTATGGTTAGGGTGATGTCACGACACAGAAACCCAAACTACTATCTCCCAATCATTTTCCGTTGAACAAGGGACATGCTCAGACCTGTAAAATCAGGTGGAGTCAATGTCCTGTACCTGCATCCTGCACACAACACGAGTGTCGAACATGCATACATATATATATAAATATCAAAACACACCGTGAAGAGGAAATCGCGGAATCACAGGGCACTCGCGTGCGAGTGATGTGATCCCGTCCCCTTCACCAATACAATGCCGCTAACTGACGCCTCTAAACATCAATGGTATAATCAAAGCATAAAGCATCAATAATTCACATACTTGCTAATTTAATCCACAACATGAAATAATAATATCATCTGATTAAAGTACTATCACATCAAAACATAATGTTTACATCGCTTAACAATTAGCAGTCAAAAGTAACCAAGTTTATAACCAACGTGCTAACAAGGTAAAATATACATAACGAACATTGTTTGATCAAAAGAACAAAATGGAGGGGTGTTACAATAGATAACCCAAAATGATTGATTCAAGTGTTAGATTATCAACAAAACCATTGTCAAACCTGTGGAAATAATGAAATAGCAGACATTAGCAAAAAATAACATAGAATTTAATGCCAGTCAGATGTTGTGTTGAAGGTAAAAAATTCAGTGCAACAATCTACACGTCATACCCACATATGTGGTGTTGTTCTCAACATATGCATCACTTTTTCATCAGATGGGTGTTGTTCTTGTGCGTCAAAATTTCTCAAAATCTTACAAAAAATAGTTACTTTCACATCGGGTTCACCAATTTGTCGATTAGGAAATGAGATTCATAATAATAAAGCATGAATTAAATATAGCCACTACTAAATTGTAATTCAAATAATGAAGTACAATAAACACACTGAAAACAAAGCAATGCAATTACCTTCCTTTTTTCAAACTTGATTTACCTCCATTGATCCTCTTTGTTTTGTCTTTGCTCTTAGTTATGTGTGTACTATGTATCATAAAGCTCAATGAGAATGAATAAGATAAATGGATGCAAAATGTCAAAGAATCATGGCTCGCCTTCAAAGAGGAATGAGGGCTACTTTGATAAAAAAGATCGATCTGAGTGGATGATCAAGATTAAGAGGTGGATGATCAAGATCAAGGGTCAAAAATCCTTGAGAGGAATTGATTGAAGAGTTAACTAATTGCAATTGGTTGTAGGATTTAAGTTAACTATTTGTATGAGGAATTGATTGCTTCATTACTTCACACTAAGTGGAAGTGAATTGATTTGATTGATCAATGGATTGACATTGATTATCTAGTCGACCAGAAGAGAGTGTTTGTTAAGAACAAGGTGGAAATGCATGAGATAATAATTAATTTTAATTAATTAATTATTTGAGGAATGTGCAAGTGGAAATTAATAAATAAATAAATAAATTTTTTATTTTTATTAATGAGTGGATAATGTTGAGAGGAAATAGGATAATTAAATAATTAAAATAATTATTTAATTTAGGAAGTGTGAATGCAGATTATTAAATAATTAAAGTAATTATTTAACTTAAAAAGGGGATACTTAAATAATTGAAGTAACTATTTAATTTAGAAAGTGGGTGAATGTTAATTAAATAACTAATAATAATAATTTAATTAATTCTGACGAATAAGATAATTAAATGTGTAATTAGATAAATAGGATTTATTTAATTAATTAGGAAGATTAAAGATAAAGACATAATTAAATAAATAAGATTTATTTAATTAATTTGAAAGATTAATAATAAATGAATTAATTAAACAACATAAAGTCATAATTAATAGTGGAATATGAATTACATAACAATTAAATAATTGAACATTATTTAATCATTAGGAAAGGATGATAATTAGTGATAAAATGTTAGTTGCAGGCTAGAACAATTTTAGGTATATGCCTAATGTTTTGCTATGTAATCCATGGAATTATTAATGTGATTATTTTGTGATGATTTTTTGGGATGATCTTCAACAGTGATATCTCCCCTATCAATGGGATCTTGAATAAGATTTGACAATTCATAGCAACCTTGAGTGGTATGTCCCTTTGCTCTATGATATTCACAAAAAATGTGTTCCTTCACCATATAGGAACTTAACATGTGGTTCACATTGACGAATTTCTAGAAGTGTTATCACATTGGATTGAGCTAATTTCTTTAATATTGATTCGATGGGTTCTCCTAATGGAGTGTACTTACGTCAAGGAGTATTGTTTTTTTGCAGTGGTTGTCTTTGTTGATTTTATTATGCATTCGAAGAGGTGGGTGAAGCTTGTAAGTTCACTATAGGTTGAACATTTGAAGCCATATTAACATCTACCACACAATCGTTGACCACATTCTTGTTCTTTGACCGAAATTGAAATTTTCATTAGAGGCTCCTTGGTTATGCTTGTTGTCTTTAAATATTTTCATGAGTCCTTTTGCAATTAGGGCCTTTTTGATGGTTAGTCCTTTCTATATGACTTCATAAAAAATGTGTTAAAGCATTGGACCTTTGTATGAAACCCTATTTTAGTGTTCAAATTTTTAATGAATATTTCCACCAATTACTTTTCAGGACATTTACTGGAAAGACTTATCCATCTTGGTAAAAATGAGGCAAAAGTCTCTCCATTGTTTTGTTTAGAGGCACATAAGTCCTTTATGGATATTTCTCGTTTCATGTTGTATGAGAAGTGTGCTATGAATTTATCAACTAATTTATTGAAAATTTTGATGTCAATTGGTAATCATGAGAACCACTACGTAGCTTGTCCTCCTAAGCTCTTGGGGAAGAGGTGTATTAGTTAAGTGTCATTACAGACCACCTCTAGACAAGCAATGTAAAATTCTTTGATATGCTCAATGGGGTCTCCTTTTCCTTTGTATTTATCAAACTTAGGCATTTCAAAATTGTTTGGAAAAGGAGGCATAGGTATCATCTTGTTGAATGGGTAGGGGCATATATCTTCTAGCATGTAACTTTTATTTTTCAACCCCATATTCATGTTCAAAATTTGTTGCAAATTTTGTGTTTGGAGAGCCAAGTCATTTGTTTGTGTGGGAACTTGCATGTTATTATGATCATAGGTGGATGTGGGATGTTTAGATAAATAACCTTGGGGAAATTTTGTTGATGACAGGTTTTGATGAATGTATGGAAGATTTTGAGGAATGCAAGTTTGAGTGGTGGGTTGAACTTAGTCTGAGGGTTGGATGTGATGAACTATTGTTGGGGGTTTATGATGGCATAGGATGGGTATTGACTCATGTTAGGGTTAGGATGGATGTAGTATTGTGAAGTCATTATGATTTGATGGATATTTTGGTGTGATTTAGGGATGATAGTATGTTGAGGTTGTGATGTGTAAGTATAGATGTATGTGGATTCCCCACCTGAGTGGAGACGTTAGAGTTATTATATAAATGGCATGTTGGAAAGATGGGTTGGTTGCCATGTGTGTATGTGTAGTGTGGGTGGTTGAGATGAATTAAGAATTATAGAATTGTTAGGTGTGGTGTTATAAAGTGGTTTGGTTATTTGAAGGGTAAGTGTTGGATTTGGGTGTAAATGGGAGGCATTGATACTTATGTTGAATTGGTCGATATGAATGTTTATGGGATAGTGGATGTTAGTTTTTGAGATGGGTTTGAATTGTTGGTAGGTAGGGTGGAAGAGTTCATTTGGGGTTGGATTATTGGATTATTAGTATGTGTTATGGCAATGTTGTTTTGTGATGCCATGGAAGGTGGTATAGTGTTAGGGTCGTTGGTGAGGGGTATGTTAGAGTTATTTTGGGATATCATGTTGATTTCATTTGTGGGGGGTATGATAGTGTCATGTGGTTGTGGTATGATGGTGTTAGAATTTTTTTCCCCCAAAGTTGATGGTGGGGTGTTGTTAGGGATGCCTTTTATAAGGGTTATGTCAAATGTAATGGGTAATTCAATAACCTATTATGCAAGTAGAAAAAAGAATTGATCTCATTTTGTAGCAAGAAGGGTGTATATTAGTCTCATGGTGTTGGCATCATGTTGTGCCTCTACCAAATCCTCAGGTGTTCTTTCTTTGATTCCACCAAATTTTGGACTATTATTAGGAGTCAATGGGGGTGGAGTTTCAAATCCCCTTAAAATGAATGTGGGTATCTCTCCTTGTGCTCCTCGAAATAGTTCCCTATGTAGGGGTGTCTTGTTGGGATCTTGATGCTCCATTTTATTCATATCACATGACCTTGTTTCGATGGGCATATAAGGAATGCCTAAGATTTAATTTGTGTGGATGTTTGGTAGCTTCAGATGATGGTTAGGAAAAGACCAAAAAGTGTATCTAGATCTTAGGATTTTATGATTAGGGATTTAATAATGGTATTTGAATTGTGAACTATACTTTTGAGTTCAAATTCAATGGATAAAAGGGGTGGAATAGTTTAACTCAAAAGTAGAAAAATCTTCTCATCTAATCTACCATAGATATGCTAGTTTAATTCTTCAACTTGCAGAAGGAAAAATTCCAACCTAAACACCAAACTAGGGATAATGGGGGATATCAAAGATCTAGATGAATTGTAATGAGTATGATCCTTATGTGTGGATGATTATATGGATGGTGGTAAACTTGTTCTAAACTCAAGTTTAGGTGTGATAAAAAAATTTATGAATGAACATGTAATGGGATATGATCAAATCTTAGGTTCACCTTTGTTATGCTAATTAGGTATGTGCCTATAGGTTTGTTTGGTAAGACTAGAGAATTCAATAGCAATATGCACCCTAATGGTAGAGCAATTACACTAAAGTACAAAAAAATTGCACCATAGGGGAGGAAATTTTCATTAATCAAAGGTTCAATTGTGGGATTCTAAGAAATAATGAGTGATAATTCAGTTTCAAGGCATAATTGATGGTATGATGTTCTAAAGAAATTGTGCCACTGTAAGCCACAATTGCACCCGACCAAGCCACAATTGTGCCTCTCTATGGCACAATTGCACCCAAGCAAGGAACATATGCACCCAAGCCTTGGCAATTGTGCCAATGTAAAACAAATGCAACACAAGGCTGGTAAATTTCAAATTCTAACCAAGGATTGAGTTTTTTGACTTTTGATTGACAAACAATTGTGTGGATTGATAATCAGTTGCATAATAGGATAAGAAAATGTGAGTTCTTGAAGTTCAATTGTGATATTCTAACTAGTTTTGGTCTAAATTGGGTGTTTTGAGCAATGTTAGCAAGAAAAAACATCACACAGTAGACAAGATAGTTATTGATATTTCAAGATGACAGGTTGAATGGTATCGTTGGTATTATCACATGAAGGACATGCCAATAACATTAACAACCTAACTAGTAGTAAAAGAGTGTTGACTTAGTGCAGGCCCACCCACTGAAGCCCAATACCTTCAAATGAATGAGTGACTATGGTATGCTAGGGTCATGTACCATCTTAACACCCCTTACCTTGAAAAGACAAGGCCTTACCAAGGAATAAATGTCACCTCAACAAGAGAAGAGTACATGGTGAATACCTTTGAGCATGATATTGTACTTTGCATCACACTAATCCAATGACCGAAGATCTTAAAGGTTTATAATCACAAGGTTCATAGTGGAATTGATGAACAATGAGCCCATCTATAATGCCTGAGATTGGAGGGGTCTCCTCTGCTCTCATCACCAAATGTGTCTCAACGAATCAAGGGTCACATGACTTGGCTCGAATGACGCTAGCCACACTTTGAGGTACAACTTTGGTTCTCCCCCCTTTATATACCCCACTTGAAAATGTGGTTGAGGTCATCCTTAGGGTGATGAAATCTCCAAGCAGGCCTCCTATTGTAAGCAAATGGAAAAGATGTTGCTTTTGATTCCTGAGATTGTTCTTTGGAGTTGCAAAGGAAGAGCATATGCAGACAATCTAATCCTCAGGTAAACAAACAAAGATGCAAGTCCTAAGGTATTTTTGATCTCCAAGATCACACTAGGTGCAAGGAGGGAGCATACATACCTAGGGACTTATCAAAACAAATTTCATTCACCTTATGAAATTGAAATGTTCCTATTTATAAAAAACAAGCACAAAATCCCTGCAACAAATAATGTCAATAATTTAGGGTTTGGTTTTCAATTCCAACAAATGCCACACCAACACAGATGTATTAGTTCTAATAACAAATCAAGAAAACATTAGGGTTCATTTTAGATCCCAAATCCAAAGGAGAATGGTAAATTTTAAAACCCCAATTTCAAGTGTGATAGCACTAATGGATTTCTTATGTTTTTTTGATATATCTTAAAAAAAATGTTGAAAAACACTTTGGTATGAAAAAGTTATGAGCATTTAAAATCTAAAAACAAAAGTGAATTTGAACTAATTTACCCAATTTTTGGTGCAAGATATGAAAACAATCACTTAATCCACAACAAAGAGCTCTGAACTAGCTTTCCAACACATTTTGAATTTTAAAAATCTGATATGTTACGCAAATTTATGCTTAATTTCAAAAAGTAGCCTTTTGTAAGAAAAAGTCAGTAAATCAAATGTGTCATTCTAGGACAAATGCAACACTCTAAGCAACAAATATGCCAACATACCTTGCAATTGTGCCAATGTACCCTGCAATTGCACCTATAAACCCTATAAATGTGGCAATGTACCTGAAAGTGTGCCAATCTACCTTGCAATTGTGTCTGTATACCATGAAAATGTGCCAAAGTACATGCAATTACACCAATGTACCTTTCAATTACATTTATGTATTGTGCAATTGCGCAACATTGCTTGGAGGCATAAATTTTGCCAAAAACAACTAATAAAACCCTAATATGGGAATCAAATATGTTGTTTTAAGGTTGGTAATCTTCAAAATCAAGGTCAACAATAAACCATCAAGCACAAAGGGGTCAAATATATTGCAAATGATCAGTAATAAAAGTGAAACTTCACAATGAAACCTAGAAAACCAATGCCTAGCAGATGTGCCTGTCTATAGAGCAAATGTGCTCATCTAACGAGCAATTGCGCCCATTTGATGAGTAATTGCACACATTTGAGAAGCAATTGCACACATCTAAGAAGCAAATGTGCCAATCCCTCTGCAATTGCACCAATCTACTCGAAAACAACAAATTTTGTAAAAACGGAGATAAAACCCTAATCTAAGAGACAAATTTGATATTGTAGGGTTAATATCTTGCAAAAGCACAATAAAAAAATGAATATAAATCACTCTATGGAGGGAAATAATCATCAATTTATCAGTAACTAATGGATGCACCAAACCAGACAATTGTGCCCATCTAAGTAGCAATTGTGCACATTAGTTTCAAAGCAAATGCACACATTTGAGAAGCAATTACATACATCTAAGAAGCAATTGTGCCACATCTGTGAAGCAAATGTGCACATTTGAGAAGTAATTGCACACATCTAAGAAACAATTGCACACATTTGAGAAGCAATTGCACACATCTGGGAAGCAAATGCACCACTTTGTAGCAAATGTGCCAATTTGACCTAAAACTACTAAAAATGCATAAAACTCATGAAAAACCTCATGAAAGATTTTAGAAAATGGATGGGGTGTCCCACCGAGCATGGAAAAGTGTATGGTATAGATTTTCAATTGTGAAACTGAAGGAATAAAGCAATAATCAATAAGCATTCACAATCACAAGATCATAACAATAGAGCAAATAAGGCAAATTGATTCAAATAAGATGCAAACCTTCAAACATTGAAAAGAACAATTCACCTTAGTACAACTCCATTGCTCTCCTCTATTCACCTTGGAGAATGGTGTTATGATATGCTCTCAAATTCTTACAAAGCACTTTGATAATGATAGTATGATTGCTAGAGAATTCTAGACTTGATCAGAGAGGATTAATGTGATGGATGAAGGTTGGTTTTATAGATTTGGAGATATTGATCAACAATCATGATTGAATATGAGATTGAAAAGACCAATTAATCAAAATTGAAGAGAGGAATTGATGAGGAGTTAACTGACTAGATGATTTGAGTGAACTAAGTGTTAAGGAGTGAAGTGGATTGACTGATTAGAGAAGTGGAAGTGAGTGGAAGTTGACTAAATTGATTGATCAAAAGACTAATATAATTGATGAATGAAGTGAGAGTTAGTCCTAGCTATAGTGAGGTGGAAATGCATGGAAATTGATAATTAATTATTAATGACGTGTAAAAAAGGATAAATAAATAAAAATAATGATTTTATTTATTTGGAGAATGGATAAATTAAATAATTGAATAAAAAATTTAATTTAGAGAAGTGGAAAATTAATTAAATAATAATGAATTATTTAATTAATGAAAGAATAATTAATAAATTAATTAAATAATCAAACTTATTTAATTAATATAAGAAATTGGTGAAATAAGGTAATTTAATTAAATAATAAAATTATTTAATCAAATGCAAAAGATTGATTGATGGTACCTAATGATGGAAAATGATGATGTTTTGGAATAAATATGTTAGTCAAGTTTAGGTGTCTACACTATATATGTAAGATTTAATTATTTTATGTGAGATTTATTTCAACCACTAGCACACTTATTTGATTTGAATTCTCTCAAATGTGAGACAAAAGTCATCACACTTTCGAGCATTGGCATTGTCTACATAAGTAATAAAGGTTAAACCTCTCTATTTGTGCGAAAGTAGTGTATTTTAACATATCTTCATTTCCCACTTTAGATCTAGTTTGAAATTTTGGAGTTCTCTTTATGAAGGGATAATTAATTAGATCATCTTATTTCTCAAAGACCATGGTCAATCTTAAGGTTGAATGTTGGGTATTCTAATCTTAAACTACCTTTTTTTCTAGTTGGACTCACTAAGTTAATATGTGCTATGATTTTGGGGCAAATTTGCTCTTGCTATGGTACCTTAGCATTAACAATCCTTACATTAGTAACAAACCTTCATAGTCACACCATTACTCATTGATCCTAGATATCAAAAGACTAATCAAGTATCATTGCAAAAACATTGTTTTTGCATTCACATAGCTAGTTTGTTCCTAATTTTGTGAGAAGAATTATTTTTCCAATAATGATGAATACGTTTTTATTCTATATTTTTGGGGATTCAAATTCCTTCATGTGTGAGATAAAATTCAACAACCAACACACATATTTGATTTTACTTCTCATATGCGAGTTAACACTCTTTTGAGCATCACCTTTATCTACAAGAAGAATTAACATTTCACCTCTCTATTCATAGCAAAAGTAGTGCACAATTTAGGATCAAATGAGCTTTGGGATTGCCTCTATGAGGGGATGATTAAATGAGGCTATTCCTTAGAGGCTCTAGTCAATCTTAATGGGGAATGTTGGACATTGTAATTTTGATTTGTGGTCTCTTTCCTACTCCCAAGTTGGATGGCTATGGTTGAGCACGAGGCCTTTTTGTCAATAATGATAATTGTTAGTCTCATATTTTTAGAGTTCATAAATGTTATAAGAAATGCTCTATGGAAAAATTTGTGACATTTTTAAAAACCAACATTTCAAAACACATTCCTAACTCCCTCAAGCTTCATATGGATAACTTTATATCTACATACAAGAAGTGAACAATTTCCATACCAACTACAAATTCTTGTAGCTCTAGTAGAAGGTGATGAATAAAACATTAAATGTTTAGCCACTATGGATGATCATCCCTAAAAGCCTAAATAATAGGATTCAAAAACTCCAAACGCTTATCTTTGCTCAAATTATTCAATATCTTGGTAATTTTCATGGTTTATCTCAATAAAAACTCAATTTTTTGAACCTTGTATGAAAATATGGTGTTTCATGGAGAGGGAACACTTTGTTAGGGCTAAGTTGCATACATTGTTGAACTTCAAATCTGCAAAATTTCACTATCTCTCATTTGAAAAGCTCTTCTAGTTTCACCAATGTATGATATCATGTATGAGGATGGAAAATAATAAGAATTGGTATATATTTTAGCAATTATGGTCTCCTAACATTATTATTTTTATAAATCCATTCAATTGAAAATACCACTAGCCCCTATTTAACGCCACCCCCACATGCATTGAATATTGTCTTTCAGCCAAAATAGTTCCATAACATAGTCATTCCTTTAATTGTGTTTAATTCATAGTATATACATAATCTATCCCTAACTCTTTCAAATTGTTACATGTTTATTTGCCTATACAAGGCAATGTTCCAACACTGATAGGAGAATATAAAGCCTGTTGATTTTAATGTCACAATTACTCCACCGGACATTAGCTTCTTTTTTTTCACGTTAATAGAAAATGCCAATGCTTTCACATATGTTGTAGGGTACAAAATGATGATTCTTGGAGTTATGCGGTAAAAAGTTGAGAAATTGGTGCTCACAATCAAAGGCCTTCAAATATTATTCAAATGTATCCAGCTTAAATTTCCATGAGGAGGGGTTTGGAGAATTGAAAATTTATAATTTCCAGCCAATTTGAAAGAAATTGATTCAGCATTAAAAACAACCGTCTTAGTATTGGAAAGGAACACAAGAAAAGCAACTCCTAACATACCGTCACCATGCGTAAGTCACATACAGCCATAATACAACGCAATCAGCTCTTTCAAATTGAAGTGTAAAAAATAATTTCTATTCATAATAATCAATTAACATGCATCCAACATCTCATATGCTATAATGACATAAAAATGTAAATGGATATCGCAGGCAAGTTTTTCAAACCATTTAAATATATAGAAGAAAACCATTTGCAAACTCATCGAACACTATATTCAGCCTACCAGAATGAAGATGGAAATGCAAAGAAAAAATAAGAGGTCAAATGTAATAAAACAATGTAAACAAACAGCCCGAGTTATTTCTGAGTTCTAAGAAGTTTTGTCATTTCTCACAGAGGATGTATTCGGAAATAAACATGAAGGTACTCGAGGAAAATAAAAAAAATATTACCAAAACTACCCAAGGCATGGCCAATTTCTCTATAGAGGCTCCAAATGCACTGAGAATTGCCATTGTACTAAATCTAACTGAAAGACACTGAGAGATATCAATCTCGGGGCACCTATATTGGATTTGTGACATAGATTAGATAGACCTCTCAAGATTGATATCTATGCTAGTATCTCTAGGCATCTTGGTGTCTTATAGATAGATGTAGTTAAGATATTTATGCTAGTATATGTTGGATTGTTTGGGTAAAAGGTCCAACTATTATCGCCCACAATTTGACATTATGAAGGTTTGATGTGTAAACAGTCATCAAAATTATGTAACAGGGTTTTTGTTATCCTCTTACTCCATTACAACCTCCCTTGATGCCATTGTGGTTACGCCTCTTGGCATAATTTAGTCACTAATAGATTGCAAAGACAGAAAGAAGAATCGCTAATTCGCGCTTCAATACGCAAGTTACCGTGCATAAATTTGAGTCCTACTAGCATGCTAAACAAGCTAGGACAAACCTCTTTACTATCAGCAATATGCAGTGGTAGTTGTGCTCGAATACACTCTCCTGTCACTGAAACCAGCAGTGGTCTCATGCAAAAATTAATCCAATACAACCATTACAACAAAACATGTTGGTTAGATAAACATGTAGCTTTTGCCTGCATAGAAGGAAAATGGCGTTATGACTGAATCTGCACAAAATGTATGAATGTCATTAAAAATGCAATCTTTGACATTCTGCCAGACTCCAATGTCAGGCTAATGGCATTAAGACACTGAATCCACAGAAAATGAATGAATGTGATAAACAACGCAATCTTTGGCATTCTGCCAGACTCCAATGTTCTTATATGTGCTTCAAGGCATCCCCAGTGAAGTACATCTTTCCTAACTTTACACAAATAAAACAAAATATAAAGGCAATCTTCACAAATATTTTCCATATATTGAGAGAAAAAACATGGAGAAAAGCATGAATCGCCTAATATGATGCCTTGCAGTCAAGTCCAAACTGAATCAACTTCTCATGGATGGAAGAAAAAAGATGAAAATACATAAATATCTACATAATGATTTGCTTTCTCAACAGAGCGTAATATTTGCAAAAGCAAACAATGCTATTGTACTTTCTTAGGTTCGTTCTTTCCTTTAGATCTACCAATGAGCTTTGAAGTTCTGAAAAGTGCATCATCTTTGATAAAACTCCACCAAATATATGTCAAGGGAATAGTGGTAGCATGCCATGCAGCATGAGCATCAACATATCCCCATACCGGAGGGAAATCATAAATCTCAAGGAGCATTGCCAGTCCTCCCACAATGACCACTGTCAATACCTTACACTGCGACCGGTGGGAAGTGACACATGCCCAGATTGCCCATATCAGAAGTTGTAGCACCCCCATTATGACACAAACTTTCATGTTCAAACCTGCAAATTACAAAAATAGAATGTAAATGAGAATTGAAAAGGACACTCTTCCCACCCAAACTTGGCTCATATGTTTGTCATCCACTTTTACATTCATTTTCACAAATACAACAAACCAGAAAGCATGAGAGTAAACACAAATGCCCATATCATATTGAACAAATTTATTGTGCTTCCTATCTTATATCTAAATGGCTCTTTTCCATCAAGAAATTACTCTTATCCAACAAACCGATACAATAGCTCTTTTTCCATTGAAAATTCAATCTAATAAAAACTTGATTTAGTTTTTTTCCCATTGAAAATTTCATGTCATCAAAAAAACAGATGGAGATTACTTGAGCCTCCCCTGCCGTGACCTGAATATTTGTTTAGCTCTGAGATAAAGAGAAATGTCAAGAAAGCATCAAATGATATGGTAAATCCAGACATTTTATCAGAGGATCTAGCACATGTATTAAGAGAGAGAGACTAACAAGGGTATGGTAGCCTTCAGATTAAATGGCTATTTTTAATCGAAAATTAAAGGTTATATTTTTAATCAAAAATTAAAGGTTATTAGTATAAAGTTACCTATAAAACACAGGGATTACTGTGCTATGTGATATGGATAGAAGAGTAAAGGGTGGAAATAACTCCACTGTTATTTAGAGAACAAAAGGGAAAAGGAACTTGGAGTTGTGGAAAGAGGAAAAAGAAAGTTAACAAACAAATAATAAACAGGATGTCTAACATTGCATATCTAGAAGCCCTGACATCCACGAATACTATCTTTTTTGGTGCAGAAGCAGTATAAATTGTATGTGCCTGCCTTCCACACTGGCTGGTTTTAACTCCAATCAGTTGCTTCCTTCTCCATGAGTGGCCTGGTGTTGGTGATCCAAATCTCTCCCATGTGGTTGAGGTCCACATGCTGTGTGGTTGTCCCGATGCATTGCTCTGGTTGTCTCCAGAATCTTGAGTTGCACTTTAGACATGGTTTTATGGTATCGTATAGGCTATTGTATTCCAGACTCTGTAATAAGAAATTATGGCATGGTCTCATGATGATATACAGTATGGCATAGTCTCTGTAATAAGAAGTCGTATTAGAAGATTGTTTTAAATAATTTGAAGTTATGTGCATGTTAACCGAGAGAATTTTGTGCATTTCAATTATTTTGTACACTGTATGGGGTAGGTGACAGGTTCGTGTAGGCTATGAGGGAAAGATGGAATAGAGCAAAGAGCCCCAAGCTTAATTGACAAATGTCAATTAATGTCATTTTTTCTATGTAAACGATTGGCTATTTTAGTTGGTGTAGTGTGTTTATGATGTGTGAATATGTTACTCTCACACTATCACTCCTAGGATGACATTTTTATAAATATGGAATAAATGATATTTCCCTGGGAGAAAAAAGAACAGCCCCTAAAAAAAAATTTAGAAATAATATTCATGCCTTGCTTTTCAGCGAACAATGAAAAGATGAAGCAATATGGAAAGGTTGATATATTTTGAATTTTGAGTCGGGAATTTATTGACATCCTAACTGATATAAGGGAGTATGGAAAAGAGATTCTTTTACTATAAAAAAGACTAATTTTTTCTTGACAACCTTTGTGAATGATGAGTGCACAAACCTAACAGCTGTTCCTAAATCCTACCCATTCTCCACGCTCCTTTTTGACCCAACCATCTAACCACCCACTACCCGAACAAATCAGAACAAAAAGGACATTGATAAGGTTCCTCGGAAAACAAGGTATATAGAAGGAATTGGTGAAGCTCTAGATGAGGAATTTTTAGAATTGGAATGGAAACAGGATTCGTATTTTGAGTATATGATGGAACCCCCCCCCCCCCCCTTAGGAGCTTGCCATGAGTGATGATGGGAAGACTTTTGAGATAATCTTCTTCTATTGGACAAAATCAGATATGTGACAAACTCTCTATGACATATGCAAAAAGCAAAAGAAAATGCAGTATGTGTGAATGAAAAGTTTTGTAACTTTTTAGGTATCAAATATAGGAACAGTAGGATTAAAACCAATGTTGAGTCTGAGGCAGCGACAATGAGACAACATTATGTTCTCTTTTTTTAAGTCTGTATGATCGAGAGTGATTCACAAGTCTCATATTGGATTTTTCATTTTGATGTTCTGTTACATCCCCTCTCTTTTCAATGGTTTGTGTACACTGTTGATGGAATCTGCTAACTTGGTTACCCTTAGTTGAGGGATCTCTTTGTCCATGCTCTGTTGCACTTTTAGGAGCTATTTTCCAAGTCTAGTTAAGGGGACTATACATCCAAAGTTTGTATTACTGGTGTTGGCTATTTCTGATAGTGTGCAACTTATACCATAGCCACATTTGAAAGACTGCCTTGTGACAGCATATTCGCTTCAAGAGTGCTCTCCCAGGGCATGCAACGGTTTTCCCTGGACTTCAGTGTAGGGTAGCAGACAACACAGGTACTCACACACGATTAAGTATCCACACAAAAGATATTAAAAACGTAGAACAATATAGATATGTTGTAAGGCCCACAAGCATTGCACCTTTATATATATGTTGTTTTGTTATTACATTGGATACCAACACATTTATACATGAGATATTATTTTATGATTGAATCATTATGATCGTTTCTGCTTCACTGTTTTCATTATTATTATGAGATGTTAGTTGCTTTAATTTTAATGATTCAGTGTTATTAATTAGCTTATGATTAAATATGGTTTAATCTTTGCTTCTGTTGTATTATCTTGATTATGCTATAACTAAAGGATAATTATTGACAGGTGATTTATATGATGTGATTCTATGAGATGTATGTGTATTGCGTGAGTATACGCATGAGTTATTTATTATGTTATGCTTCCGCTATCTGGTGTTAGATATGCTTGATCTGCACTTGAGTGCACTAGATATAGGAAAAACTGTTGGTTAATTTCAGAGATGTTCACATTGGTTTGTTTGAGTGTATGTACCTGTCTCACTCCATGATGGGGCAATGAGATGTGTGATGTTATATACCTGTGAAACTATCTATCCTAATCGTGTGCAATTCAAGAATCCCTCTATGATGATACCAGCATAGTGAGATTATTTTATATGCTACAATTTATTTTCCTAGTATGCATAAGGATTTGTTGTGTGAGGGAATTAATTAGGAGCTTTAGAAAAGATATAATTCATTTGGGAAATAAAGGGGTCGGATGTAATTGAAATAGTGAATTTACAAGTTAGAGTATAGTATACGCTAGAAATGTTTGTACTTAGTAAAAAGGTGTTTTGATGACTTATTGAGCTAGTAGGTCATTAAATATTTGATTTGAGATAAAAATAGATATTCTCTTTGTTGGTGATTCAATTCGCACCTCTGCTGTGCATATTGGAAATGAACAGCTATGCACAACTAGACTACTCTTCAAATTAGGAGGGGAAGCTCCCTCTTTTGCTGATCATGCGTAAAAAGAATACTAAACTAATTTCCTATCTTTTTATCTCAGCTGAGAGCACAAGGTTATAAAACTCTTTGTGTTGCAGCTGAGGTTTTCTCTAGTTTCGTAACTTCAACTACAACTAGGCCTAAACTAATGACACTTCTATCTTCTCGAGCAAATTCAGAGCAAGATAATTTAGAAGTAAACGGGGAATGATTTGGTCAACACAAAGCTTTAAACAAACTTATTTCCAGAACGCACCCAAAGACTCATTGTACTTTTGGATGAAAGCTGATTAAAAAGATTGTAAAAGCAAAACACGAAACGATAGACTTGATCTCAAGATTCCTTCAAAGACTCATTGTACTTTTGAGGTGTAGGCTGAAATAAAGATTATTAGGGAAACCCAGGGACACGTCCCCCCCATAAAATGCCCCGTCCCTATCCCCGGGACGTTCTAGGTACAAGGGGCAGCTGGGGGACGGTCCCCTGGGGTCCCCATTTTTTTGCAAATTCATGGGGGATATTTCCGGAATGGGGGGGACAGTCAAAGGGAAAGGGGGACGGCTGACTAATCCAGGGACGGCCAGGGGATGCCTAAGTTGTCCCCCGACCATCCCCCAACCGTTCCCCACGTCAAAGCATGTTTTAAAAATAAAATATATATATATATATATATAATAGTTTTCAATTTTCTGGTTTATAAGTTGTTCATTTAAAATTATTTTCATATATCTTTCACAATATTTGGAACACTCACAAGATAAATATTTGATGCTCTATTAGAGATATCTAAAAATCACAAAAATTTATTCCAGAAGTGTGTAGACTTTAATTTATTTGCTTGTTGTTCACTAACAGGTTTTAGAGACAAAGACTTAGGATTTTGACCTTTTTAAACAGTTCTTCACAATTGGAAATACATTGAATATTAAGGAAATTTGATGCCCAAAACTCCTTGAGTGCAGCAATTGTCCCCACATTTAACTACTCAATCCATATCAGACAATACACCAACATTGAATTTACTTCCAATAGTCCACTCCCACCAAACTACAATAATTTTTCCTTCATATGCCTCAACTATTCATTATTGTTTTGTGCCAAGTAATCAATAACCTAGGTGAAACAATCTTCACTGTAATCACAAATGTTTGCCCAATTTGTGAGCTGGAAATAACCTTATGTAATTTGATATAAGTTTATAAATTATAACTTGGAGGTTGTATTATGATTCATGTATGTTAATTCTAAATTTTCAATGTGTATTGAGTATTGACAAAGAATGTTGAATACAAATATTATATGTTAAGGTTCTATAGTGTATATTATGCATGCCTTCATATGAATATTTAAAATTTCCCTATATTTAATATAGTCGTCCCCAAATTCAGCCTCAAAAATCGAAAACTTGTCCCGCCGTCCCCTGCCATCCTCGTCCCAGAAACTTGGGGTAACACTAAAGATTATAAAAACAATAATATTGAAAAATCTTTAGACTTTGGATCAAAGCACTGTAGGCATAAGATTTATTTCCTCAAACTCCAACAATAATTACATGTTTGGGACATCAAATTGTATCAAGAGGACAAACATACAATATACAATCAACCAAATTACACTAAACAAAGTGAGCAGGTATTGACTAGCAAAGCTTGAAGGCACTAAGGCTCAGCAATTTTGTTATAGTAATAACGGTTAAGAAATAATGAGCAATGTTGCTCTTATTTATAGACAAACACAGGAGTAGGGAACCTTAAAATCTCCTTGTGATAACAATCAATCTTGCCAATCAGCAAGATTTATTCCTATGTCTAAACAAAGATAACTAACAAGTAACTGGAAAGACTACATCAGTTAACTGATCTAAATCAAAACAAAGACTCCAATTGTACAATAAATATCTCCAAGGATAGACATGCATGAAAAGAGGACAGTCAGTTAACTTGGAAAAGGCATCAAGTTAACTGCTGATCTAAAATTCTATCCTTGGAGAATGCCACATGCCTCAACTAGCAGTTCATTGGTTGCCAACTCGAGAAATCATATCCTCCAAGAAGTTAACTGCCTCATCATCTGGAGCACTGATACTCTACTGAATCATGTGATGTCTCCGCAACATCTCCTCGCTATCCATGATCTGATTTTGAAAATCCCTTCTCCTTTCAGCTGCTTCATCAAACTTTGCTAATATGGCTGCAACTTTACTCAACTTGCAGTCAACAGGGTCACCATTGAAACTACAATGGATGAGGTCCTGAAATTCCATTTGCACTTCGCCGAGCTCAATGTATTCACGCTGATACTGGCAAGGGACTTGTGACATGAGTTTGTTCTTATGAACTTGAGCGCACTTGCCACCTTTTGTCTGTATTCAGTCATTTCTATAGAGATTGCTTCGTATGTTTTTACTTTGAAGATTTGTTGTTCTCTCCAAATAAAAAGCTTATGTTTGTCTTCTTTCGTGGTGACTAAATCATAGACCATCCTCAAGTGAGAAATGATGATCTCATCCCTGGGTTTCCTTTCCGCCATGCTTTGCTCTGACTCCTGAATTTTTGAGCGAAGATCGTGGGCATTGTACCTCAACTGGTACATCTCTACAAGTATGAATTGGCCCCTAGTGATGAAATCTTCTACCTAGTCTCTCAGGTGTTTCCTATAAATAACCAGCTGACTCAGTTGATTTTATTCTGCATGTAATTCCAGCATCTATGGGAGCAATGCGGTGACATGTGAAGTACTGTGAAGGAGGTTGGAGATGTACTACCACAACTATTGATTTTCAGCCTTGAGGGTTGCCTTGTCCTCTCCATCCTTGATCACTCTTTCCTTCAAGCTGACTATTGCAACCTCAAAGAGATTTACATCAGTTTGTCGTGTACTTCTACCAAGGTTGGCTTTGACCAATGTGAAATCATCGGCCTCAACCTTACTGGCGTTCTTGTCAACTAGTGGCATTGCAATCTCAATGACAATCTCGTTGTCAACAATCTTCTCCACATGAACTTGCTTTTTGAGTTTTTTGTCTGATGTGTCTTGGTAGACATTATCAAACTTTGAAAAGTTCAATTGGTAAGACAACTTTCTCCTCTTCCTACCTAGGAGGTTCTCAATCCAAGACGAAGAGTCTCGACTAACTTCATTGGGAGGATTAGTTCTAGACTCATCAACTCTTGATGAATGAGTTGGTGTTAAGGTGTCACGAATTGGTGAATTAGGCTCCAAATCAATGTGAATTGGAGACAACTGTGGTGGTGACGAATGAATAGGAGGTTTTGCTTCAACTTTTGGCACCACTTTTGGCACCACTTCAACTGTAGCTTAAGCTGCATCCATTTGTTGTTCTTGCTGATTTACATCAGGAACCTTTATCTTTTCCTTCAAGTGTGTTGGCATCTCAATTAGAACCTCTGGAGTGCTTATTGGAAATGGACAGCTATGCACAATGCGTGATGACTGCTCTTCAAATTATGGAGGGGAAGCTCCCTTTTGTTTGCTGATGTTTGAGTAAAAGTAAAACGGACTTAATGTTCCTATCTTTTTTACTCAGGGGGCAAGACACAAGGGTGCATAAACACAATGCGTTGCAACTAAGGTTATCTCTGGTTTCTACAGATCCTAGCTACAACTATGCTAATCTTTAATCTATCCTATCTCCTCAATGTAAACAAAGCATGAGGGCACAGGAGCAGGAATGGATTGGTTGGATTGCTTGGTCCAACCGTCTTTCAGAATGCATCTAAGGCTCTAATATCTCAGGCTTATGCTAAAAAAGGCTTTATGCAAGTAATCACTCTTACGGTAAGATGGATCTCAAACTTTCCAAGGAGGAGAAACCCCTGTCCGAGGTATAGGATGGGACACAACTCACTAGAAACAACAAATTACAATGATTTCACTAACAGGATTCTCGAGGAGGTGACGACACCTATCCAAAGTCTAGGCTGAAAGACAACTAATTACACAACATCAAACAATAACTATTAACATCAAAATATCCAAGGAGGTGACGACACCTATCCAAGGAGGAGATTGAAACAATAAGTTATGAGAATGAGACATTAAAAGAACTCAAATCTTTAGATCAAATTGCATGTGCCTTTTGATTTCCTTCTTCAAGCTTTCTCAACGAATTACAAAAGTTTAGGACAACAAAGGTACGAAATCATACACAATTGCTTATCAAACTAAACAAACTCTCATCCAAGAGTGAACAAATATGCACTTGCAAGCTTGTGGCAACAATGGCACAACAAATTTGCATAGTAAATAAAGGTTACAAAATAATGAGCCCAAGGCTCTTATTTATATAACTTAAAAGAGTGGGCAACCCCAAAGTCTCTTTGAGTAACAATCAGTCTTGCCAATCAATTAGCAAGATTTATTCCTAAAACTCAGTGATCCTAGCATTTAACTGGAAGACTACTTCAGTTAACTGAAACTAAACTACAAGAGAACTCATAGTACAAAAGGTGTCTTCAAGATAGACATCCATAAATAGTGGAAGTCAAAACAAACATCCACATTTAGTGGAAGTCAAAACAAACATCTACAATTAATGGAAATAGACATGCATGATTTATTGAGCAGTTAGTTAACTTGGAAAGAAGCGTCAAGTTAACTATTGTTCATCATAAATGCTATCTTGGTAGGACATCCCAATTAGGTGTCTTACACCTCACCACCTCCAATCAACAACTCTTCCATCCATTTGTTGACTTCTTCTACCTCTGGACAGTCAATGCTCTGTAGGATGATGACATGGCGTTTCAGCATCTCTTCTCCTCTCGCAAGTTGTTGTCGATACTTAATACATTTTGCAGTTACGTCATCCAACCTTTTTGACGTGGAATGTGGAAGGTAGTGTGGTAGTAACTAGTGGCGGCTCTGTGCGAATGACTACCTTCCGCATTTGGCTATCCATTGAATAGTGATATCATTTACGCCTTCCAAGGCGTCCAACTTGACTATGGGCTTCACGTGATGCATACTCGTGTCGAGTGTTTTCAGAAAGTCATGAAGTAGGACCATTTTGGTCTTGATTTCAACTTGTGAGTACTATATTTTGAAAATCTCAACTATTGACTGTAAACATGGATATGTTTAGACAACTTTTCTAAAAACCCCTAAAAATAGCACCCATCAAGAAGTATTTTTCTGGAAAAAATCTGCCACATGATCATTGTTTGTGCTTTAATGCTGAACAAACCTAGTTCGTTGGATTTTCAAATTTGTGACTTTTCTCGGAAATCCCTAAAAATAGGGGCAACAAGGTTACTGTTTCTGGAAAAATTCAACAAGTGGGTTTTGTTGAAAAAGCTGTGATGATCATACCCCAGTTGGTTAGATTTATGATTATCTACTGCTTTCTTGGACATACAAGAAGATTTAAGACAAGAAGAAGATTGGAAGTTATCAACTGTCTTTTGGAAAAATTATGCCTTTTGATGCAACCTCTGATAAATTGTCCCTTT
>VDFB02328861.1:0-13538 GCA_007258455.2 Sequoia sempervirens | reverse complement strand
AGCCAATCAACATAATGGAGCAGCCATGGCTAGGCCTTTTATGCTTATATTTCCACCTACAGTAGAGGCACAACCTAATCAGGAGCTTACTTTAGTTGAGATGCAGGACCAATTTAGACAAGATTGGTTAGCTGCAGGACCCGGTTTCCAACATGGCATATCACTTTGGGATTATATAGATCTCAAGATGAGGCATACGCCCAACAAGGGCAATAGAGAACACCATAATGACTTACGAAGGAAAGTTGGAAAACTTAGCCTTCCTTACTTTGACGAGTCCGATGAGATTTCAACGAGAGCATGGGTTCAAAGGGTGGACACATACTTCAATCAAAACCCTATGCCAGAAGAAGAATCCATAAAATATGCTACTATGCACCTTGATGGAGTTGCACATAAGTGGTGGCATCATGGGATGATCATAATGGGGCATGCTCAGATTACATCTTCTACTAAGTTTACTAAGAGACTCATAGAGAGGTTTGATAAGAAGGATCTAAAACTTCATTTTAAGGAGGTGGCAAAGTTGAAACCTTACGTGTTCAATGAAAAGCAAGTGGTTGAAGAGGAGTTCATAGCAGAAAAATCAGATGAAGTGATTGCTTTGAAACTTGATGAATGTGAGACAGAGCCTCTGGATGACTCTTTGGTCATGCATGCAACTATTGTAGATGAGGATGTGCATGAAGGAATTGACGAAACAGCGGCCTTGTATACACCCTTAGAGCTATCCAATGAAGTTGATATACCTTTAGATGATGGGCATGATGAAAACAAAAGAGATGGTGTCTTCGAATCTGCTAATAATGATGATTCTTTACCCCATGTGGGTAATGGTGACACAAGTAGCTTTGGGTTAGACTACCAAATTAAGCCTATGGAAAGAAATGCTTATGATGATTTTAGTGATAATGAGTTGGAGAGTGACTCATTCAGAAAGGCAACTACTCATGAGGAACACAGTGAACACTTATTCTCTAAACAAAGTGATTAGCACTTCTACACATGGGATCCGGGTGTGTTGGTAACTGAGTATGACAATGATCCACATTGGGATGAATTTCTCTCTGATTGTAATAATGTTCTTACTTTATCCCAAGAGCCATGCATAGAGGATGGCATCAATAATGATGTTTTCAATCTTGAAAAGGAATTTGATTTCACATTGCAAGTAGTTGATTTTGAGCAGAGACCTTGTAGCCTAGTTTGTTAGAATATTATATTCTTCTATTGTATAATGGTCAATTATATCTATTAGTTGTTGGTAGGTAGCTGGTAGGTAGACATTTAATGTCTATAGTGTTTTACCTCACCTATATATTGTAATCTATTCTTCAAGTAATATCAAGCAATTTTTAGCCCAAAATTGTTTCATGGTATCAGAGCAGGAGTTGGCCTGGGTCTGACTCCCTCATGGGAGGGCTCAAGGATTTTGAGGAATTTTTTTTAGAGTGTCTGTAATTCGCGATTTTTTAATCGTGTGAGACTATTCGTGGTAAATTTGAGGGCCTCTTTCTAGTGAAAATCGTGGTTTATTTAAGAAAGAATTTCTGAAGGTTTTCTCTGCAAATCGCGGCCTTCTAAGGCATTTTTTCTGGTTTTTTGAAAATCCGCGATGGGTTTCCTTTTTGAGGTCGTGTTTCTCTCTGTTTGGCGCGCGGGTTTCTGAAGCTCGCGGATTTCTGAAAATCTTGAACGTTGTGAATGTCTATTTCTGCTTGCGATTTCCTAGCTCGTGTGTATTTTTCGAGGCTTTGTTCGTGCGGGTTCCTGAGCTCGTTTTAGCGATGTGCTTCTGCAAACATGCGTCTAGTTTTGTGGCCGTTTTTCTGTGTCTTTGTCGCGTCTCAATCTTCCTGTATAAATCTCGTGCTTTTGTTTAAGGAAATTGCGTTTCTTCTCTGCAACTGTGACGTGTTTTTATGAGTTCTTTGGACACGATTTTTGAAGGTTTTTTGGGCCGCGTTCTTGCCTCCATTTTGGACGAATCTCCTACCCTAGTTCAACCGCGATTTTCTCTTCTGTGGACGCGTTTTTCATCTGGTTTTCAGACGCGATCTTGCCTACATTTTGTCCTAAGGCTGGATGAATTTTTTTAAAGATTTCAGAAAAAAAATTGTGTTTTAATGGCAAACTAGGGTTTCTGCCAGCACGACTAGGGTTTTGACCCTCAGTTTGAAGTCGAAAAATAATTTTAATTGCAGATTCCTTCTAGGTTTTTCGAGATCTCAAATGGGTCGGTCTCCGGTTTTTCTGGGTACTTCGTTTTCTGTGCCTCAAAATTTGTGCCTCAGTTTCAAGTCAGAAAAATTTTCTGATTGCAAATTCTTGGTGGGTTTTCTGACATCTCAAATGGGTTGTCGTCTGATTTTTCTAGGTACCTCATTTTCCGTGCCTCGATTTTTGTTCAGATCTGTTCTGGCGGCTAGGGTTCCAAAACCTCTGTTTTTCAGCCGACAATCAATGGCTACCTGTTTCTGGGCTTTTGTAATTCGCAATGTTGCGTGGCTTAAGGGTTTATAATTTTTTCCTCAAAAATTAAGGGTCAGTTCCTGTTTACCCTAGTTGGGGTTTCTGTTGTACACGAGGGCTCTCTGGTTTCTGAAGGGTTTTACCGTTTTTCCTTAAAAACGATAATTTGTATGCTGATCCGTGTTTCAGATTTTGTGCCAGCTACTTTTTGGGTTTCTATAATTTGCAAAATGCGTGGGACTCCTCTTTGGTTTTTACTGTTTTTCCTGAAAAAAACAATGATTTGTAATCCTAGGTTTGGCGATTTTTTCCTCAAAAATCGTGGTTTGTTGCAGTCTGTTTTGGTCGCACCTCAAATTGCTGAGGCGAACATCTGCACAACTAGCTTCTTGCAGTCTGTTTTTAGGCATCATGCTCCTCTGCAAAAGTTTTGACGGTTTGCCGATTTTTCCTCAAAATCGTGGCCGCTGTTCTCGGTGTGTCTCTGGTTTCAAGGAAGGACAGCTCTGTTATCCAACATCAGGTTGGACATTTTGTGATGACTTACGGTGTGATTCTGCAGTGCAGGAGGTTGGTGGCGGACTCATCTCAAGTGGCGAGTTAGTGGCGGGCTCTTGTCTCCCGTAGTATTATATTCTTCTATTGTATAATGGTCAATTATATCTATTAGTTGTTGGTAGGTAGCTGGTAGGTAGACATTTAAAGTCTACAGTGTTTTACCTCACCTATATATTGTAATCTATTCTTCAAGTAATATCAAACAATTTTTAACCCAAAATTGTTTCATAGTTGATGTGGAACCACAGTCCATTGCTGAAAATCATAATGGGAAAATTTAGGTGATTTGGGAAACAACCACTCCAAAGGTATACATTGAACATACTCTTTCAAAAAGAAAACATCAGCTCATAGGACCATGGGATCCAGGTGTTTGGGGACCAAAGTATGATGAAGAATCGGTTTGGGAAGAATCTTCTTCTGACCAAGCTATTGTCCCAACTTTAGAGCATAAAGAATGCGAAAAGGATGCCTTAGAGGGAATTGATTTTGAGAGGCATGATCTCCAAGGCAAATCTGAATTGTTTCTGCTTGGGGCTAATTTTGATAGGAGGCCTAGTGACAAAGATGAGGCAAGTTTTGAAGAAGAGGCACATGAGACTTGGGGCAGCCATGGTGACACCATTGCAAGGTATGGAGGAAATTTTGATTCTAACATGCAACATAACAACAGTTCTTCACTTTGGTTTGATCGTGATTGGAAAAGACATTTCTTGGTATCCGCTGAAAATGAGGTGCATATTTTATCAAGTTTGGACAGCAAACATATGCATGTGATTAACTTAATTCAAAGTGCACTAATAGGACAAAAAGAGCTTAATATCTCATTTTCTGATTTGCAAACAATGAAGAGCTCTATGAAAGAATTTAAAACAGCTTACTTGCACATGATGCATGATAGAAATATAGCCACCAAATTTGCAAATGAAACTTTGTCCTTGACTAAGCAGTTAAGGGAAAAGGTTAGTGAGCTCACCATTGAGCTTAATTCTACGAAGCTTGCTTTGGAAAGTGTCCAAGAGGCATTTCTTGAAGCAAACAATCAACTCTATAAGACTCAACAGTTTAGGGAGAAGGAAAGCAAAGAAAGGGCAAGGGAGATTAAACATGTAATGGAGACGCTTGATTGCATTCAAGAGGAGTATGATCTTGCACATTGTCCAAAAAAATCAAAAAATAGGAGTTTGGATCAGCAGGAGGATTGGTCTGATTTGGGAGTTGAGGATAATCATCAATTTGTTGATAATCCTTTATTTGAGTGAGATGCTGATTTGACTCATGATAATCCACTTTTCGAGTTGGATGATGGAGACCTAACCAATTTGAGTGATGAGAGTGGATTTGATTACAAGATTTGGGACACGGTGTGACCTAACTCACACCTCGCCCCATTGCAAATGGGGACCCTTGATGTTTGCCTTTTAGGGTTTTGCTTTCGCGTGCCTCGTTTTGTCTGTTCTTCGTTTGGGGGTTTTAAGTCTGAATTTTGAACGGTCGCCCGAATCAAGCAAATGAATTTTAGCCTGGATCACTGTGTAAACGTCACCATCGCGCTTAGAAGGCCTGGGAGATGAAGATCGACTGTCGTTTCAGTCAAATCCGACACCTCCAAGTTTTTAGGGTTTCTCACCTCGGGCCCCCTATTTTTTAGGACCTACTTTTTTGGCACTTTTGGGCAATTCTGGGATCCCTATTTTTTAGGGTCTATTTTTGGAAAGTTGCTATTTTTGGAAAATTTCTATTTTTAGAAAGTTTCTATTTTTAGAAGGGTCACGAGTTTCGAAAATCCACTCAGAAGTTCGAAAAGATCAACGAAACTCTCAGAAAATCGATTCGAAGTTTTTTTGAAATTTTGGCAAAATTCTGGAAAATCACATAAAAAGTTCAAAAAATCTGGAAAATTTGTTCAAAAATGGTGAGAAATTCTGGAAAATCACAGAGAAATCTGGTAAAGAGCACAGAAAATGGTGGATAAGATGATCAATTCATCAACAAATTGGTAAAAATTCTGGAAATTCATGAGAAATCTGGGCAGTTCATGGGAAAATCTGAACATTCATTCATGGAGGAGACTAGAGTTTGTGAGAAATTTGCCTAAGTATGGAGTTTACCAGCAGGTTAGAATGGAGAAAATAAGTCAATGGTGAAGGCTTCAGCCTTAGCCAAAAAGCAATGGCAATAAAATCTGATCAAAGTTCACTTTCAAATGGCTATCCAACAGCCAAGGTCCGCCCTGACAAAAGTTGAGCTAAAGATGTCAATGGCTACAAACATGAGGAAGTCCGCCTATGTCTAATGGCAAAGAATCTGAGCAAGTCCGCCCAAGGGATGGTAAATGGCAATGGAAACTAGGAAGTCCGCCTATGTCTAATGGCAAGGAGAATGAGGAAGTCCGCCCATGGAAAGAGAAATCTGTCTAAGGCAATGAAAATCATGGCCAACCATGTGCTCAAATCCGCCCAGCAACATAGGGTGAATGGCAAGCAAAGCAAGGAAGTCCGCCTATGTATGGCAAGGAAAAGGTCAAAGTCCGCCCTTGTCATGGCCTAGCATATGATGAAGTCCGCCCTCCAACCAAGACTTATGGCAACCAAATGAAGGAAGTCCGCCCAAGTGAAAAGACTAGATGGCAAGCCAAGTAGCTAAGTCCGCCCTTGGTTAAGTGTTAGATGGCAAGGAAAAGATCAAAGTCCGCCCCTTGAGCAAAAGAGAAATTTGACTAAGGCATAGCCAAGGAAGAATGAAGTGGCAAGAAAAATGCTAAAGTCCGCCCCAAGAAAAATAGCCCAACACTTGGAAAATTCAGTCTAGTCCATGATAAATTGGTATGAGAAAATTAGAAAAAATTAAGTGGCCAAAACAACTAGCAAGACCGCCATGCTTAGAGGTGGGAAAAAATTAAAATTTTGCCTAAGTGTGAACCTTTGGAAAACAAGAAATATGCATAGCACTTAGAAAATTCGCCAAGAAAAAATATAAAAAAAATCAAGCAAATGGCCAAATAAAATTGGACATGGCAAGATAAATTGTGGAAAATCAAGAGAATATGGCCAAATAAAATTGGACATGGCAAAATAATTTTGGACAAGAGACAATTTATGGCTAGAAAAATGTTGGACGTGGCTAGAAAAAAGTTGGACATGGCTAGAGAAATGGTGGACGAGAAATATTTATGGCCAAATAAAGTTGGACGTGGCAGAATAATTTTTGGAAAACGATTAAAAATCATGGCCAAATGAAATTGGATGATAAAGATTTTGGCAAGAAAATTGGACAAAACGAAAATTCGCCTAAGGCATTGGCAGAGAAAATTCAAAAAAAAAAAATCAAACCGCCTTAGACAAAAAATAATTCGCCATAAAACGAATGGGTTGGAATGGACACATAAAATAATTATTTTAATTATTTTAATCATTTATTTTCCAACACCCAAAAGGATAAGTCTTAAAAAATTTGAAATTGGAAAGAAAGACAAAGAGCTTTGTTAAACTGGAAATGAAATTGGAAACTTTCCCGGACGAGATTATGGAAGATAAAACTTGCCATCCGGAAGCAAAGTGAAAGATGAGTTCAAACTTGATTCGAAGGAAATATTGCAAATTTACTAAAATGATCGATCTTCTCACCTCTATAAGTGATTTCACCTCATCATTTGTGCAATCATTCGATTTTGAGAAGAAAAGTTGTGAAAAGAGACTTGTTTAAGGCAAAAGGTTGAGAAAATCTGCAGCGAAGTGAAAGAAATATTTTGTTATCAGCTTGCATCGTGCATTGTGATCATTTCTCCAGAAGTCACAAGGCAGATTTGCTTTGTCCATTTCACTTTGGCATATGACTTCATCGTTTATTTTCTTTCCAGCTTGCTTTTTCACGAAGTCTAATTGATAATTAGATGGAATATCCTTCGAACTGATTTTAATTTCGAATTCTGATTATTTTCTCTACTTGTTCTTGCAGATCTATTTTCGAAGCAGTCAAGATGAAATTTGCAAGCAAAGGTGTCCAAACACAATGGCATCAAGTCCAAGGGAGCAATGCCAGGTATACACCGACCGGGCCGCAATGCTTGGATCTCAAGATATTCAGAGCAGGATCATCCCATGCATTCGGGAACTGAAGGGCATTTCAAAGCAAAGATTGATCGAAGACAAGGTTATCGAAGCTGGAGCGGCTTATGATTTCAACGAATGGTACTATGCTTTGATCTCAAGGAAAGGAGTCCTCGAAAAGGTGAAGCAGGATAGTGGTAGAGTTGAAGAACAAGTAAAAGAAATTCAAAGTAAAATCTATGAGATGGCTGCAGATATGCTCGACAAGGAGGTTATCCGAAGGAAACACTTGCGGCCAAGGAGTTTGAAAGAGCAAGTACAAAAAGTTTTCTCCACCACCGGGCCAATCATGAAGGAAGGCTTCACCAAAGTGTTCGATTTCATGGCCATCAGAAGTTCTTTCTTGTTACAGGAACCATCGTGGGTGACTATGTTTGCAGAGTGTGCCGAGAACTTGGATTTGCTGGAGTACAACATCAACGTGCTGCCCGACATTGCTATGGAGGAGGTCGACCTGATAGTGTCCAGGTTCGCCGAACGTGAGGCTGTACAAGTGGATAAGGATGCCACTCCAGTTGTCTAGTGTTCTCTTCAGTTAACTGATTGTGGTTTTGGAAACCCTAATTAGGATTTAGTTCTGTTTAATCTGGGCCATTGATCTTGAATCAATCTTGGCCGTTCATTGTAATTTGAAAAACTATATAAACCCCCCCCTCACTCTCTCATTTTCACTAGATTGAGTAGAAGGATTAGAAGATAAGGAGATCATTAGAGATTAAGAAGTTAGAGCAGATAGTTAGATTGTAGAAATAAAGAGAGAGTTCTTATGAGATTGTTGTAAAAAACACTACTTTGATAATGAAGTTCAAATGCATGAGGTGCCTTGAATACTTGATTGTTGAATAGTTGCATGGTCGCATATTTTCTTTCTCGCTTAGTGAATTTGAATTATAATGTATGTTAGAAGAATGATTGATTGATAACGGAGATTGGTGAAACCGAGCTCATACTTTCTTTGGGTGGATGATTTCACTCAATGTGCAAAGTTAGACTGAGCTTTACTGTGGATGCTTAACTTCTGTTTGAATAATTGTTGTTCGATTTGATGGTAATTATTCATTACATGAAAATCACAAGCACATTCCTAGAAGATTGCACTTGCTCTGTGTAGTTGTCGTTGAACGTGGTGAAACAGAGTATGATTTATTTGGTTTCATTTAATCCTCGTCTTCTCTTGAGTTCTTAGGAATAGTATAAGATCTCTAAACCCTTAATCTTTTTTACTTTCTTTTTATATATAAATCCAAAAACCCAAAATGATACTGCATCTATGTCTCCGCTTTTCGGAATAACTTGCGAAATCTTAATTGTGCCCACAGCAAATCACATCCATACCACATAGCCTATCCGCAATCATCTTAAACATTGGAATTACCCTATGACCTCACTTGCAATCTTAGCATAGGAAGTAGTTTTTCAAGAGAGAATAGAGCGTCTGTGACACTTTGTTCTAAAATGTTTGTTGTGTCATAAAACACTTAATCAACAGACCCAAGTGCAATTTCCAACCAAGTGAGGCAGTCCCAAGATTAGAGAAATAACTCTTGAATATGCACCGGCTGCCTCACTCGATCAGCTGCCATGACTCTTGGGTCTGACCGTGATGAGTTTATGGGTTTCAACCAAAGAGTTGAAAGAGTTCATGGTTGGGGCTAGATGGCAGAGGTGATTTGATCCTAGGAGAAGATTTTGTTGCTACCTCCATACTCATCTCTCCTATGCTTTTAGTAGGACTTCAGTTTGATTGCTGCTGCCCTTACATTTTTTCATTGGTTATGGTGACATCTTTTGATGAGCAAACTGATTTTGAGTTTTGGCAGGCTTTGGGGCAGCTAGTTGTGAGTGTTTTTCCGGAAATAGTTCATTCATTTATTGCTTCCACTTTGGCGAATGATGCCCACTGCAGTTACTTCATGGAGATGATATGCATTATTTCAGATGATGTTTAGATGATTGCAGTGGTTTGGGTGTGTTGGTGTGTTTGGAACCTTTCTTTTGACACTTGGAGGTTGAGTGTTGATGTTATGATTTCGGTTTGCAACAACAGAGGCATTTCTTGGTTGGTTAATGCCATGTCCCTGAAATTGTAGCACCAAATATGAGATATTAAAATATGAATAAAAGAAAAAAAACCAATAAATATCAAAATATAAATATAAACAATTGCAATCTAAATATTATCATTATAATTAGTATCCTAGATAATATTATAATTATAATGTAATTATCATAACTACTAATTATAAATATCATGATAATAGAGATAGTATTCACAAGGAAACCATATAAAATAATATTAACAAAAATATATCAAACATAAAATATTTAAACAAAATATATTCACAGCAAATAAAGGAATCTTAAAAGAACCGATTCCTATGAAGACACTTCCTAACTATTACCATTTAGTCAGCGATTCCTAAACTTAATGCAACAGTCACTTACCATATGAGGCGATTCAATGAGAAGGATCTAAGACAGCGATTAGTTAAAGTTATTAACAAAAGTTACCTCTTTCTAAATAGGATGCATCGCTTCATCTCAAGGCTAAAAAAGTTAATAAGGAAAAAGAAAAGAGGGAGATTAAGCAGACACAAAAATTATAATAGCCCGATAGATAATAAGGAAGCAATGATTCCTTAATCAAGGGCACAGCATTTCAGGTTTTGTAGAAGGGATCGAATGGAAGGAAGGAGGAATAAGGTAAAGAATCTAGGAATATATTCTGAGCATAGAATCTACAGAATCGAACAGCAGTAAGGAGGTGAGAATTATATGATTTCAGGTAATAGGTAAGTGGTAAGTATTTCATAAGTTCACATAATACGTTTAACAAATATATTAGGATTTAGATAAGGATATTTAATATACACTTTATGAATTAAAATAATAAGATTGATGGCATTAAGATAAGGATATTAATAAATACTTTATGAATTAAATAATAATAAGTTGATGCATCATAATAAATTGATATTTAATAATTAGATATGGATTCAAATAATAGTGTAATTTATACTTATAGATATCAATTCTAATGATGTTATTTATTTCTATGAATGTCATTCTGGAATAATAAGATTATGCATATACTATTGATTTTTATAGCACTACTAATATGTTTTGGGACAGCTAATCATAATTATATTATATATATATATATATGATTTATGATTATGCAATAATGATGCTTGCAGCAATTATTGAGCTTACAAGTACTAATGACTCTTTAATATGAATAGTATATCTATGAATGTCCTTATTCTATAATCAATCAAATGCAAGGTTGAAGGGAGCAAGTTAGGAGGATGTTGTTTACGGGCCTCCCATGCTAAGTACGCCACTCCAAGGGTGAAATTGTCTTGGTCAGATGTTCCTGCCGCTTGGGGCCAAGGGGTGGGTTGTCTTGGTCGGACGCTTGTGCTCTTGGGCTTAGATGTGTTGAGTAGTTTACAAGCACCCCTTTCAAGATTCCCCTATCAAGCCAAACTATGATTGATTGTTAAAACGGATCCAAGGAGTCTCAATCATAAGGAGGATGGATGAGATAGCATGGTTACGAAAAGCAGATACAAGTGTATCCACTAGGTACGCCACTCTGAGGGTGGAATTGTCGTGGTCGGACGTTCCTGCTGCTTGGGGCCAAGAGGTGAGTTGTCTTGGTCGGACGCTCGTGCTCATTGGGCTTAGATGGATAGCTTCAAGCGGACTTATCCTACTTGTCATCCAGGCCCTATTATGAATAAAACTTCCACTATGCATTATGGATATTGGTAGTCTAGATAGCCTTGAAATAGTTATGTTTATTATGTTTGATCATATGAAACATATTTCCAATATTATCTAACATGATTACAGGACCTAGACCAAGATTTATCTTGTTTAAAGCATTTGAGTGGTAAGTTATAACCCTAACTACATTAAGCTTGTGATTTTAGGGAAAAATGTATGTTACAGTCAACAATGAAATTGGAGTTGGACCAGTTAAGGTTTGAAGGAGTTTATTGCCATTTTGGAGTTTTTAGTCAATTTCCAGAAGTTTTATACACAGCAGCAAATGGGTATGTTTGTAATATTATTGTGAGATGATTTAGCCATCTGAGTATTGTTAAATCTATTATTATATTGCTGTCCACAACTCTGTGATATTCTGAAATTTATTTCCAGCTAATGGGTATTTCAAATATTTAATATATCCAATATTTATTCCATATGAGTATCATTGCAAATATTTCTGTTTGATTTGCATTCACCATTTTACCATCAAAACTCAAATTCAATATTCAAAGCACACAAAAAAATATATAGGGTGGTCATTACACACTTCATCCTTAAACTCCGGATTAAACCCATATGTCAACTTACATTACCTTGCGACTCAGATGTCAACTCCTTGTTTCAGCCATTCTAATGAATACAGATAAGGATGGCCGATGGTCTTCAACCCAAGCTCACCTTGCAACTTTGGGACATTAGGTTTGCTTGTCGGCATATAACAAACAATGCATCAATCCTCTTACCCTTGACTTGTATCTTGATGTGGAATAATTGAGTGAGTTCTTCATCTTGGTATAGGCAAAAATGATTCAGTTTGACATTGTTTGAGAGCAAGCAATCTTGGGAAGGGTGGACTGTCATGTCCCCATCCAAGTAGGAAACAAATCAAAGTAATTGATCAAGACTGCAGCACCTAATGGGCAGCAATTTAATAAAGGGGGTCATTCTAACAAGGGCGGCGATCCCTTGGAATTAAAGATATTTAATTAAAATTAAATTAGAGGTTTCAAACCAACAGTTAAGGGAATAGTTGTGACTCTTCCAAAAAGGCAGTAATAATGAAGAGGTGTGACTCCCAAGAAATTGAAGATATAAGAGGGAGAGTTTTTCATTTGAGAAGGACATCCATAACATCATTCAATAATGCAATGGAGAATAGAACCTTATGTGACTTTGCAAGTAAATTAAATTGTGTTCTCAAAAGTAGTGATGATGTGAGAAAGGATGTGACTCCTAATGTGAAAGGTTGTGACTCTTCCAAATATGAAAGGTTGTGACTCCCTCAAAATTAAGATATAAAAGGGAGATTATTTCCTTGTGGAGAAAACATCCATTGGTAATGAATCAATCAATAAATTTGGAAATAAATTATTATTCTCAAAAGGTAGCAATGAAGGGTGATGACTCATTTATTATGAAGGGTGGTGACTCATTTATTGTAAAGGGTGGTGACTCCTTCAAGAAATGGATAAAAAGGGCAAATCAGTTCATCAACATTCAATCAAGCAATCATCACTCATCTATCCATCAAGAAGTCAAGCAATCATCACTCCTCTATCCATCAAGAAATCAAGCAATCGTAATTCGTCTATCCATCAAGAAAGCCATCAATCATCACTCATCTATCCAGAAATCAAAGGATTAAATCAATTCATAATTCAATCAGCAAGTCATTCTAGCATCAAATCATTCAATCATCAAAACATTCAATCACCAATTCATTCGAGTATAAAATCATTCAAGTGTCATTCAAACATTAACTTGCCAATCCATAAATATCAATCAACTCACAATCAATGCAACATATCAATCAAGCAAGAAATAAGAGAAATAAGAATAAGAAATATAAGACATCTCTTGGAAAAAGTGATTGAGAACAGCCATTGATAATATTCTGAAATAAATTGGTGACAGCCAATTAAGACTAAAATTATCATTCCATCAAGAGGTATTTATTTAGAAATATGCTAGCAAATTCCTTTAGCAATCTATTTTGAATTTATAGAAGTGTTTTGCAAATAGGCAGATTGATCAACCTTCTGAGTCACAAGATGCTGAAAGGCTAGGAATTCTTAATATCAAGCACCACCCCGAGATGGATGAATCGGAGGTTCTACCATACTCATGAAGAGGACAACATTCATACATCTTATCAAGCACGCCACCCTGAGATGGATGAATTGGAGGTTCTGCCATAATCATGGGCTGGGAAGCTTAAATGGTGCTCTTGGGCTTGATCGAGGAGGACAGCCAACCTCCAAGGCGAACTAAGGGATGGAACAGATCTGGAATCATTCCATGCTCTCGCATAACAAGGGCCACCACCCTTGAGATTACAGTTTGCAAGCATTTCCAGTGAATTCCTAATATGATTGGCTATAGGAATATGCCTTGGAATAATTATTAATGATGTTAAGATGTTTTGAATTCAAGTATTAATGATGCTATGAACTATAGATCTAAATATTATGATGTTCTAGCTATAATGTATTGCTTTCAATATTATAATATTTTATGTAATAATTTGAATATAACAGTAAAGTTGATAGTTATTATTACTAATATTAGTTTTTAGTGATTATTATTGTTTTGCAGGCCTAAAATTAGGAATTTCCCAAAAGG